>DWKA01000279.1:0-18633 GCA_018249155.1 Panoquina ocola ocola
ACGCGCCCATAAGTTCCTTTTTAACACAAAAAAAATATTGAAATCGCTTCATCCGTTCGAGACCTATGGTGCCACAGACAGACACACACACGGACACGTCAAACTTATAACACCTCTCTTTTTGCGTCGGGGGTTAAAAATATTTTTTATCGACGAGGAAATTTTGCAACGGAACACGCAGCGTTCGATTTACAAAAAGTAGTGGTGTTAACGTGATTGATTGATCTGGTGGCAGCGTGCGGGGCGCAGCACATTAGTGTCTTGCAGCGTGATACAGATCTGGGACAGTTCAACATAAGAGCGTTGAAAACGTTGCTGGTAAAATGGAACGCATTTTCGCGTTTCCCAGCTTTCGTATGAGTTTTGACGTCGAATACAAAACATGAAATCTAAAGTCAGCTACACCATCACAGCCAAAAAGTCCAATAACTATGCCGTTTTTGCTCTGCTGTATAACTGCGTATGGCGCCCGATCTCTCCTATCGGAGACCAATGGTCTCTACATCGTCTAAGTAGATGAATCCCGACGATGCTCTTGCATGACAATCTTACTACTTTTCACTTTGCAGGCTAACACACGTCCTATTAATTATATAATATGATGGGCTATAAAATGGTTGTGTACCTATTTGGAAGTCGGAGTCCGTCACTTACATACGTAGCAAGAAAGACAGGGTACCTAATTTTGCGTGCATAAAGCGCATTGCAGTAAATCTGTGTAAAGTTCATAAATTTTTCCACTTATAAATGGTTCAAAGCTCAACGAACAATTGTGTTCTCATCGTTTTTTTCGACGGCGAAACGTAAAAGCGGCGGAATGAAATGCAAAAGATGAGTGCTATTTCAATCGTTCCGGCATCGTGGCGGTATAACACCGCCGGGATCGAACTCGTTTTGCAAACATACGATTGTTACGCAACATCTGCGGATACATTTTTTTTTACCCACAAAGAAGTATGCATACTATGCATACAGTACAGTTCCTAAGACGCAACTGCATAGAACCGCAAGAAATCCTAAACAACCAATAGGGTATTTCACTGTATCTAACCAAACTTTTGCTTAGTCGGCAGTGACCCCGCTTTAGAGAAAGATCACATTCAATTCCCGATCGAAGTAGATATTTTTGGGACAAATGTTTGCGGTCATTTGTGACTTCCTATATGTGTATGTCAAAACTAAACAGAATCCTAGCGCGAGATGTAATTAACAATTACAGTTAACTCTAATTATGTGACATTTTTATTCCATAACATATCAGTTGAGTTTAACTTAAGTAGTATAAATATTAATCGAAATTTAAAAATATCGCTGTCGATTACAAAGAACGACTAAAACATATCAAAAGCAAAGATGTTGGCAGTATCACTCACTTTTAATACATAACGAGCCCTCGCCAACCGCTTACAAAACCTCAAAGCTCTCAAGCACGCCGCTATCAGAATAGACTTGTAAAATCGATACTGACACCGCGCTGAATAACCGCTTCGATCAAGTGTCGTTTAAAACCATTATACTCGTAATTTACTCGGTTACCAGATATCGAGGGGATCAGATCCCCCGGGGGGTCACTCGCATCCCTGCTATACGAGTAATGTATTCTTAAATTCAAATTGAAATGATTTATTGTGGACAGTAGGTAGAAATGTACAATGCCATTTATTAAGTTACATCCTTCGCCGCTTAGGCGTATAATATTAATTTATTACTTAAAATTGGATCTAATCTAAACGGTGCTAAGGTCAATAATAAATGAATTAAATTTTAATCGATATACTAAGCAACTGTACCGTTTCCATAAGATTCAAAATTCAATAAAATAAAATTAAAAACTCAAAACTATTTTTGTTTATGGAGGTACCTACTACCTACTTATCACTGATACACTTATGCACGTAATTGTTTAAGTGTTCCACTATAAGAAGGTGCTACAAACCAGGATACACCTCTACAACTAATTCTAAGTGCTGGGAAAGGCGTATCACGCGTTGAATACAAATTTTATTCAAGGAAAACTTCCTTCGAACACAAACAGAATTTAAGCAAGTTTCTCCGATAAATGCGAGTATATTGGGGGCAAGGAGCTCCGATAAATAAAACTTTAGTCAAAGTTCGGATTGACTATTAACTATACTGCCAACTATGTGAGAGAAATCTCATGCTCTGGGATTAAAAGCTTTTTCTTAATTGCCTAAGGATCAATTTTCATCGCACAGAATATTATTTTATATTATCGATGTTTTATTTTTCGTTCTAATATCAATTTAGATTGAGAGCTTTGAAAGCTGATATGCGTATAAGTTGCAATTTTATGTTTCGCTTATCCCGTTTTTTTTACTATAAATGTATTGCATATAAGCATACCTAATGACACTACTAATGAAAAAAACTTTTATTTTAAACTTGAAACTTTTATTTTTTAGGTCAAATACTGCAAACTGAATAGGTAAGAACCATTTCCTCTTTATACGAACTTGAATTTTGACAAATTGCTTCAGTTCCGACTATGCATCATTATGACAAGTGTGACCTGATACTACACTCAGGATAAGCTCCAGTGTAAGCAACTCCTCAGTATGTTACATTTAAACCAAAATTTAAATTCAAAATAATTCACTTAAGTGCACGTTAGTACTTGATTGTACCACTGTTTCAGAAAAGTGCTTTATTATGACAAAATTAGTTGGGTTCTACGCATTAGGTCATTCGGCAATTCAGTATGGAGATTATTAAGGCCATGGGCTTATTGATTGCTGAAGTTGACTAGAGAATCGATATGAATCGATCACTAATTCTATTAGGTCAATCAGAGATCAAAATGCGTTAATAATCCAAACGTTTGCAGTCCGTGTGCCAATAAATAGCTCGCCATAACTTAAAAGCACTTCAATTCAATTATAAAATCATTACGGAGCGTAGGTACTCATTACGTTAATCTTTAAAATTGCAAAACATTTCCCCAACCGACCTAAATCGGGTTACCTTGATTTTTTCGGCTTGAAAATCTGAATGCATAACATTATTAAAATAAACTGTGAACTTTTTCAATGCTGGCGTGTTTACGTATTTTATTTGTTGTGTTACAAATTTAAATTTAAATAATTATGTATAGAAAACGCAGTGGTGACTGACTGATCTAACAACGCACAGCTCAAACTACTGGAACCATCGGACTGATACACATACAAGTTTAAAAATCTGATAACCGTTATGACACAACAGTCCCATTCCAACAAGGCGGTAAGTAACATTTCACTTAAAATGATCCCCTCATCCACTTTTTCCGTTACCTTTGAGATCCAAAAAGCCTTTCCACCTACATCCTTAAATACCGCTACCGGAAAGTATGTTAAGCGGTTTGATATTCATAAAAACATTTAATTGACGGCCCTCGTTATAAACCTTTCCCATACCAAATGGGTCGCCCGGAGTCAAAGGCTAAATCGGACAACGAACTCTGCGATTAAGGTTATTTAATATGCCGTGGACGAATTTAAGAGTTCCGAATATATGCAGAATGACTCGTGCTGGCATACAATGTAGTTTTTAACCGACTTCAAAAAGTGGAACATTTTGCCAACTTTTTTACCATGGCAACGAACAAGTGAACGAGACCTGGTCAGTCAGTCACCGTTTCATCATAACACCTAAAGCACTACCGACACGTTGACGTACAAGAAAGTGGAGAAACCGGAAAGTGGAGGCTGTACAAAACTGCAGGCGATCGTTAGAAACTTTTCTCTTAATTCTAGAAACAATATCGTCGGAATTACAGGATGCTATGGATCTGAATGACCTCTAAGCGACATTAGCTCCGGAACCAGTAAACATTAAAATTTGTTGTCACTAGCTCGAGAATTGACTTTGTACATCAGCTTACTACAATGTACCAACATGGGCAGTATGCGGACGCGGCAACCTTTTAATTAAACTGCAAATGTACTTCTTCGCCGGATAGTAATAGACTCCACAATTTCTTTTCCCTAATAAGGTAAAGGAAAAAGGAACGTAGGTACACTTGAACTACCACTGAATTCCCGAGTCCGGAAATAACACTTTAATTAGGTCTACTTCTTATATCGAATTATTTCCTAATTTTTTTGGTGAAGCTTCAACAGTGCGTAAGGCATTTTTTGGCGATTTTCAAACTTTTTTTACATAAAATAAGTCAATGCTTGACCACAGTCTCACCTGATGGTAAGTGGGATGTGCTCTAAGATGATGAGCGCATTAATTTAGTAAAAGCCTATTCACATTTAAAGCGGGAATTACATTTCACATTTTATATTTCTTTTATATATGAACAACACATCAATGTTAAAGCAAGTAAGTACTCAGAGGATCTCTTCGGAAGGTCTGTCATCGAAAATCTCTCGGGAGATCTCTCATCTGAAATGAAGATGTCACTAAACTAGCTTCGCTAACTAATGCAGTGTAATGAGTAACACTAGCTAGCGTTAGCGCTTTCCAAATCCGACAATTTAAGCACTATCCGAACTCCATTGACGATGTACGTATCTTACATCACACGCAGATCATCAATGTCAGCGATGGATACATCGTGATCTAAGATATTAAATCACTCGCACGTCACCAGTGCCAACAATCAGGTCACTCACCTGTATCTGGAACATGGATATGGAGTCGTCGAGCATCTGCACGCGCACGGCGAGCATCTTGCCGCCCTTCTTCGGCGTGGCGGGCGGCGTGCGCGCGCCGCCGCCGTCCACGCCCGCCGGCGTACTCGCCGAGTGGTGCATGCGACCTGTACGACACAACCATCACTCACTAACAACTGCCCCACGTGTTCACAAACGTGAGGCCGGTTTCACTGCTGTACGGGCGATCCGTACGGGCTGTCAATACAGGCGCCCAGAGTGTGAGCTCATGTTAGACGCTAGAACATCGTTTCACAGCGACGTGGATTGATGCGGACGCGACCCGCTCCGGGTAAAGCACGTATACCCGCTAGGAACAACGCATACGCAGGACAACTCATACGGGTCGCCCGTACAGCAATGAAACCAGCCTTATAGTTATCGGTGCGGAAGTGACAAGAGTCTGAAAGAGACATTAGGGGACGCAGACAGCGTAAGGCGTGGCGCGGATACGGCGCAGATACGGCGTGTTTCATACTATCTGACATGGGTCAATGACGTCAGTCACGTCTGATCATAGATCACTCGCAAGTGTGGCGTGATAGTATGAAACACGCCGTATCTGCGCCGTATCCGCGCCACGCCTTACGCTGTCTGCGTCCTCTCTTAGATGCGCAGAAATCGTTTTGCTCAGCTTTTTGTTCTGCACCTCTAACTGTCTCTTTCAGACTCTTGCCACGTTCCGTACCGATGACTATATTATGCGGTCTCACAGTTACATAGGAAGATGTTTGATGTACCTATCTATCTTCTCAAATCTCCTCTAATTAATCTATGGAGCCCGGTGTCGCATTGCCATCAGGCAACTCGTTATCCCTTAGCCTTTTCCACTTTTGATAATGAAGGAATTGCCAGTCCAACATTACTGCAGTATAATAAAGACACTGTATTACTACTTACTATTACTGAGTATTTAAACATTTATAGTACAAAAATTAAACTAAACGATTTTCCTGGCGCGCCAAGAAATCTGATACTCGAGAGCGGCTAAATGTATCGCATCAATCAACTTTTTTTATCACCGATAAATCAATTAATTCGGAATCAATTCTTCCGTAAATGACCACGATTATCGCAAACGTAAGCAAATAAATACAATAAATAAATACTATGAATGATAAATAATTGATCCGATTAACGTAACGTTAATAATATACCCAAGCGATATTTACCCAAGCCAACGCAAAGAGACGAACTTCATGTTTTTTAATTATAAACCGTAAATTCATTTTGTACGGTTTAATTTCCTTTGCAACTAACATTATTTTATGACGGTATCGATAGGGTTTTTCATTCGGAAACCAAGTTCTATTCAGTTTAAAGGTGATATTTGTGCGAAATGATATTGGTCTAAATTACTCTAAATGCTTAAAATGATTGAGATTTGTGTATTGAAAACTATTAAATGAATATAAAAACATTCTTTATAACAAGCCAATCAATTTCTAGACCATCTCATGAACCCCCTAAACTCCAGGATCCATTCATTATATCATTCACCATACCTAGGTACGTCGTCAGATTCGAAATACGCTCAGAGAACTCCCGATACCTATTCAAGCTATTATTTCTCTAACTCCACAATCATTACGCGCTCGGAATAGACGCGACAATAGGATTCAATTTATCTATCCCCAAACAGGATGCAGCTGGATGGAAATCAATGGCCATAAATCCAATTTTCGGCGGAGTCCGCCACACTTTGCAGTAAATCGATTCACGTCCGATGTCCTGGCCAGATTGTAGGTCAGCCGTTTAGGGTCAAAGCACCCTGTCATCCTGAGTCGTATGATTTTATTACAACGTAGATACTTTCGCGCGTTATAATCTCCTATTGGATTTTCACACCTAACTCAGCAATGGATCAGCATGATATACGATCTCCTGTGTCATAAAGAAACTGGTTACTAGGTTACAGTTCTTGCTATATTTTTGTCCCTCAGGAATTATCAGCACAATTGTCTTCTGTTCTGACATTAGTTTTAATAAAACATGTTATCTGTGGTCGTTTTCGTAAATGGACGTGAAATACTCGTAGTACACTTATAAAAGATAAATCTTCAAATTAGCGCTAAGTACGCTTTCGCGAATGTCTCTGCTAAAAGAGATGAATGAACCCCTTCTGTTACTCTTTGTATTCGAGAAAGTCGTTGACCCTTTGACAGCTTCGCTGCACCGCAATTTTCACAAATTTATTCAAGAGGCGACTCTCTCTGTTAGCATTTTGTATTATTATTAAAGTGTCGTGACGTTGCTTGGTCCTATTATTACATTTTTACTATTATAATCATAAGGACATCAAGCACCATCATGCTCCTTGATGAATACAATTCTCCAGGATCGACAATTGCAAACACTTGGAAATAATATTACAACCCGTATTTAACATAGAAAATTAAATACAAGTATCTTATTTACCTATTGTATTGTACAATTTCAATTATTCATTTATGAATATTGCAAAATTTAGTGCAAATATATTAAATGTACTGTACCTGGTAAATTCCATCCAAGAGTGGACAGATGTCCGGTTGAGTTACAACTGCCCGGCGGTAACTCCGATTCCATCATACTTCTCTCTTCCCAAACTCTTTTAAGCCCGAACCCCATGAGATATCGTTCATTGTCACCTCCGTCACACTGAACACCTATCACTGTCCGCTCTTTGCACTACCTGTAGACAATCGTAGAATAGTTTTAATGACAATGATGATGAACTAAGTAGTAATTTTACCTAATGACTCACTCGCTGTATGTCGTGTCGTCTTAATGATTTTCTTAGAATATTTCCATTGTTTTATTACAGTGAATACTTTAGCAGCTAACACTATTATATATTATTTTTGTAATATTTCAAGTATTGATATAATTTTAACTGGTTCCTGATTTAACTTATTTGCATTTAATGTACATAATATTTTGTTTAGTAGGTGGCTAGGGCCATGTATAGGCCATCCAGGGTAACAATATTCCGAGTAACACCTCATACTAACAGTACTTACTAATAAAGTAACAACAGTTCCTCCCATCCCACTGTCCTATCCAAAGGACACACTGTTGTCACAGGTGTCCATGGGAAACAGGGAATGGTGGCACTTTCAGCTTGTTTGCTACCTTTTTCCCATAAAGAAATATATGCTGGTAGTGTAACTAACCAGGAAATCTGTTATTATTATGTAGTACTGTTATGTAGTAGTGATGTTGGTTTAGAGCAAATACGAGTATATATATTGTTAATTCCTCAAGGAACACAGGCAAGTAAAATTATAATTATATGTTTATTTGTCACTAAAGTTAAGTTTTAATTATTATAACATTTCCTAAGACTATCCATACTGAATAATAAAATATTTAACTGTTATCAAATTTCCTTAATTACTTTTCACTTATGATATTTTAATCACTGTTACATCATTTACAAATAGGGACCTTATTATTACACCAGATTCAACAAAAATCGTCTTGATTCAATAAAAATTATAAAAATGGTATTAAATGACCAAGTTTTTTTTATTTTGCTAATATCAAAAAAACTTCATCCTTAAATTTATTTTATTCCATTAATTAAAAAAATGTGACTTTTCAAAAATAAAATATCTTTTCTTATTTAGATTAAGTTTGGGACTTCAAAAACAATGCTTAACTGATAACATATATCATTAAACAATTAAATTACCTAAAACCACACTATTTAACTGAAAAAGTGCTAGCAATTTACTCAGTCAGGGAAATAAAAATTCACATAACTTTTATTGCATGCAGCACACTACACTTGAAAACACTTTGAATGTCATGCATTCCTGATTAACTGATAAACAAAATGTTGCTCAGGCAAGCTGGAAATAATATTATGTCAACTATCAGTCAATTACAGTGAAAATGATTACTATTAATATATACGGTCAAACACAGCTGATCAATGAAATGCTAAGTGCTATAATAATTATAGAATTATTTTCATTCAATATATTTATCAGTCTTGTAATAGTCCACTTTTAAAAGTCACATAATTATCTTAAAAGAGTGTATATTATTATTGTAATTTATGTATTTTCCACAGTAAAAATCATAATAATTGCTCATTAAATGGACCTTACTTGTCAGTGCTCCACATTTGTATAACTCATCTGCCTGAGGTGATTGATGGAAGTCATTGATCATTAATTTATCTCTACCAACTTTACTACACTTGCCTACAATTTCATTCACGAACCACACACTGGTTTTACAACTGAGGATTAAACATTGAATCAACGAGACGCAGCAAATTAAGATACTGCATGGGAACGGGGTGCAGGACCGGCGCCCCACTTCACACCCCCAGACATAAATAGTAACTTAATGCAACAATCAGAAAATAGGTCACAGGAGGTGTGCCCCACCGACGGAGCCGGCCGCGCAAACGCCGACACCCTACATCAGGCTACATCACTATCTAATAAGACCCCCCCTGCAAATTAATTACACCTGCACGAAACGAAGGCGCGATCGCGTATCGCGTATTTCAACGAGACCTCAGTCACTTATGTATTGTAGTAGGAACATTATACATTCATATAAAAACATCTTATCTTACTTTCTAACACTGCCAATAAAACGAGAGGGCAAACGATGAAACGAAGCCCCGATTCCCGACTGTCAACCACCACTGTTTCAGTCATTGATCTAATTTAAAATTAGATGCACCACCACTTTATTTCTTTTGTATCACTATTTAACCACATCTAAAACATAATACTGAACAAATTTTAAGTTACACTTATATGTAATGATCTAGTCATTGATTTTTACACAGCAATTACATTTACTTTACACACCCAACCGTTCGTAACGTACTCATATCATCGCCATATTTATTTACCTGTAAAATGTTGCTATTATCTTCTGCGTAGGTAGGTTCTTTTTTTTCTTGCCCTTATCAAAAACAAAGAACATTTTACTTTTTAAATGTTCATTATTTTGACATCTTCTGTTCACAACAAATTATGTATTTTGAGTCATATATTCGTTTATAACACTACATTCTTTTTATTCATTTACTAGGCTAGGCTAGGTTTATGTACGATTTTATAATGTTATTTATTTCATATAATTTTATATATTTAAGGACATCACTATTATTTTCCAGATAGTTGGTAGCATTGTCCTGGATTGACGTCACTGTCGTCTGTCATTCTTATGTCACGTCAGTGTCAGATTTGCTTTACGTCGGGGCTAATGTGATGCAAAATAAATATTATTAAAATTCTTGTGTTTGGTTGTGTTTACACGTATGTCAATAATTATGAAAACTTTTTATACCATGATAATTTAATTGAAGTAGAGTTTTTATTATCGCACGATGGAAAGCACACCGCTACTTGGACGACCTAAAAAGAAATCCATATGGTCAAGGTAAGCAGTTTTTTGGGTGTGATTACTGTTATTATTACATTAGGTTCTTTGTGTTGCTAATTTCGCTAATGTGTGTGTTGTAGATTCACGTTCTCGAGATTCCGCAAACGAGAGCTAAGTTCAAGGGTAATATATTTAGGGCAGCTGCCTGATGAAGAATATCCAGCCAATCATGTCTGTAATCAGGTGAGAACGACCTCGATACTTTATTGATACGAAGATCTACTACAGAACAAAGTTTTAATTGATGCTAGTTTTAGTTAATTTATACCTATGATTTATACACTTTATTCCTAGTGCAAGATTGTTGTAACAAAATATAGCTATAGTGATGTATATTTTAAAACAATTTCTTTAAAAAGAAATTGATAAAAAAAAATAGGATTTAGGGAAATTCCAATGTAACTTTTATTCAGTATAGTTAAAGTTCAGAGAAAATTGACTAACAAACTGAATATGAATTACTGCAGTCACTTTTGGTTTTCAATGATATTTGAAGTTATTTTTGACTACTGGAATAATTGTAAAACTCTTCAATAATCCTTACCTGAGTCTTATGATTTAGTAAGTCTCAAAGCAGATCCTTACTATAGACAACCGATGAATAGGTTGGTAATTTATTTGTTTGTTTGTTATCTATTGAGTTCAAAGATAAGTGCTAATGATTAATACTTAGATATTTTTTGAATCCATTAATTAATTATCTATCTTTTTATTCATATTTTATCATGAAGGGCCTACAGAGAAATCTGATCAGTTCATGTTAATTTGATACTCTGATATTACATCAACACTCTTGAATTACAATTTAGCATAATACACATAATCAACACAATACATGTATTCTTCTACATTATAAATCACTGCTGTTGAATTTGACTTTATATTTATTTAAATACATTATTTATTTACAGAAATATAATATCATTACATTCCTACCACTGGTGCTGTTTGAACAGTTCCGGTTTTTCCTCAACATGTACTTTCTGGTGATGGCTTTAAGTCAGTTCATACCGAGCATTCGCATTGGCTATCTGTACACCTACTGGGGCCCATTGTGCTTCATACTGACCATTACATTGTTTCGAGAAGCCATTGATGATTTCAGAAGATACAGGTAACATAAAACTCTATGAAAGATCCTTTTTACTTACTGTATATTGCATAAATCTTATCTATAAGTTGCATAGGGTTAGTTCTCACTCTGCTAACTGTGCTAATAAAAATAATTCAGTTATTTGTATTAGATAAGCCACTGATATTACAAATACAAATATAATGTAGTACCATCTGTTATACAAGGACATCATGCATTGCATAGAATACAACTCTTATTTATTCAAGAACGCAGTTTATCATTGGAATGAATGAAATGAGTAATTGACTGTTCATAAAGATAATACGTATGTGTTTTTGCATACATTAAAAATACCTATACTAAAATAAACAGATAAGACTGATTTTATTGTATTTACCATTGCTAAAATTTTTTGCAACTAAATTATATTAAATAGATTACTATATTTTTCAGTCCTTGATTTTTGGTACATATTTGAGCAAAAATGTATGAATGAAATTGTATATTTACACATTTATTTATAACAACTTGACAGTTGGTATACAAATGAGTTGTAAATATTACTGATATAATAAATAATATGGTGGCAAATTGTATTATAATGAGTACATGAAGTATTGCAATATAATGATAATATTTATTGTTATAATTATTACTTATTAGTAATAAGAATGTAATGTATCAAGATCAATAATTACATTATGAATTAAGTATTGGCTAATGTAATTAAATGGTTTTACAACCCTCATAAATTCATTGTGATTCACATAATTACACTTTATAATACATAATTGAAAATAAACACTACTTATATAATATGATATGGTCCTGTAATCCTGGTAACATATGCCAATTAGTAGTAATCCTGTCTGCAAAGAGACAATTCGAGATTCAATGCCATACAATACCAGGATAGATATTTACGACTATATGATAGACAATTTTTTTTTGGGTTTGTGATGCCTGGTTTGGGTGTATCAATATCAAAAAATTCCGAAAGGAAACCCAAAAATTCTTTGACCATGCTGCAGTTATCATTAAGAGCTAGTTGTAAAACTAAAAAATATTTACAGGAGAGACAAAGAGGTAAACCGGCAAAGATATGAGCGTATAGTACTAGACATTCCAACGAATGCGTTTATGACAGAACATGTGCCAGCCTCGGCTCTGCGGGTGGGTGATATTGTGATGCTGCACAAGGGGCAGAGAGTACCTGCTGACATGATACTACTGAGAACCAACGAGACAATGGGAACAGTATTCATCAGGACTGATCAGTTGGATGGAGAGATTGACTGGAAGCTGAGGTAATACTTATAGAAATACTTGATTGCTTTTCAGTTTAGGTTCCTTACAATATAAGTGGCCAGAGCCCCCTTTTAAGCAAATGATGCTTGTGTTATTTTGTAGTGATCCATCATGATGGGTTACACATTGTCATCTGGTTTGTTAACAGATATTTTCAATCTATCGATCCATAATTTTGGGATATAATTAATAACAAACACATATTTTTAACAGAAGCAAAAGAACTAAGAAGAGGTTATTAGATAGATAGAATATTCCATTCAATTCCATGCTGAGTTTAAATTTCTTTTAACAAATATTTATATTATGTACATTAAAGGCACTTGGATACTCAGCTAAAATAATATACCCGGTCATAAATACGAAATCCAAACAAGGAATACAAGGAAAATCTTACTATATTATAATCGTGCCAAGTATATTTACCGAGTAGTTTCTAAATAGAAAATGAGGTACAGTAGGTTAATGCCTACTACAATATGCTGATATCTCCATCCGGCGTATGTGTGGGGAAAACCCGGTTTGTATTTAAAGTTTAAATATGTGCTTACATACATAAAATTCTACCCAAAATTATCTTACATATTATTAAACAATCCGATTACCTATAAGCATCAAGCATATAACCAAATGTAACGGTATTGTTATATGTTTTGTTCAAATACAAATTACGCCAAAACATTGCGCCGGTCGCTGCGCTGTGATTGGCCGACACACTCAAATGGTAAACAGTGAAAAAATGTAATTATGCAACTTAAATAAAACAATGAAAATATTTTGCATTGTAAAATGTTTAAAGTGATCCTCTGTCTGTGTTTACATTACCAGCATTTGAAACTGACGTGATTTTAACATAATAAGTAAAGTAGTATATTAGGTCAGGGAAATACATTTTGGTTATCAAGCGAGATAAGAACAGTGTAGGACAATAACTTTACTGCTGCTATGACTTTAATTAGCAATAGATAACAACAAATTGTTTACCTAATTAAATTAAAATTTCATATCGAATTTACACCAATATAATAAATAATAGATAATATAAATAAAAACATAATTTTGTTTATGAAATTAATGTCATTTTAACAACCTTCAAAAGAAGAGGAGATTTTAAATTTCTTGTAACCTTTTTCTTATTTATCTTATTATGACACCAACATCCGTCCAACATAGACCCGTGTCCTAATGTACATCAATTTTTAGATAAATTTTATCATAACCTAATATTATAGTCACTCTGCATATAGGGGACTCGTTAATGGTAAACTATACAACACACATTACTTATGGCAGAGATCCTGCGAAAAGAACGTCGCGGTCTCGGTTTTTGCTCCGAGCCGGAGTTAAAATATATGTGACATATAAATGTGTGTGATATACTAAATGTTCTCAACTTATAACTATTAGTAGTGTATTGTTTGTGATGTCCATGCCATTGTTTCCACAGAATACCCCTGACGTCGACTCAGAAGCTGCTGTCAGACGCGCACCTCCTCAACATCCACGCGCAGCTGTTCATCGAGAAGCCGGAGAAGGACATCCACTCGTTCACCGGCACGTGCACCAGGCTTGACGACGAGGAGAGCGACTCGCTGGACATCGAGAACACGCTGTGGAGTGGCAGCGTTGTGGCTTCCGGGCAGGCCACCGGGCTCGTCATATACACAGGTAGGTACTAGTCTCTGCCCGCGGCTTCGCACGCGTGGAATTTTGACAGAACCTTTCTTCTAATGCGACGCCAACGCAATCTTAGTTACGTTTTCAAACATTTAATATAATTAAAAAGAATTTACCCGGATTATCGGGATAAAAAGTACCATGTATTATTCCGGATTATACTATCCATGTACCAAATTTCATCCATATCCGTTAATCTGTTTTTGCGTGAAGGAGTTACCAACAAACATACAAACTTTCGCATTTATAATATTAACAGGTGTGTTACTACGCGGGAGACCTTCCAAATCGTTACTTTAAGTTTTCGCCAAAATATATTTTTCTAACCGACTTCAAAAAGAAGGAGGTTCTCAACTCGGTTCGGACAGTTAGATGAGCAGAACAAAACGACTTCTGCGCATCTAATCTCTCTTTCTACGTCTTGCCAAGTTTCCTTGCCCATGATTGTATCACCCCCATCAGGCAGCGAGACCCGCAGCGTGATGAACAACGCGGTCCCCCGGTCGAAGGTGGGCCGGCTGGACCTGCAGGTGAACGACTTCACCAAGGTGCTGTTCGTGGCCACCATGTTCACGTCGTTCCTGCTCATCGTGCTCAAGGGCTTCGACGGGCCCTGGTACGGGTTCATGTTCCGGTTCATGTTGCTGTTCTCCTACATCATTCCCATCAGGTCAGTGCTACTAGTAAAGAGACACCTAGACATAAATTATGCATTGGATTTATTGTATAAAAAAAATCCTTAAATATTTTCATTTCACAAAATTATATTTATCGACCCCCCCCCCACCACCTTTAAAGTAAGATCAAATGAGATATGCCTCAACTCAATAATAACACCTCACATAATTTATAAACATCTCCTAAATTGTACAAACGTGTATACAGTGTATTATCAACGACCCCTAACCTGTACAAACTTGTATACAGTCTACGAGTAAACCTAGACATGGGCAAGCCCTCCTCCCCCTTAAAGTAAGATAATAATATAATAATAAATGTCTCAACAATAATAACTCACATAATTTCTAACGCGCCCTAACCAGTACAAACGTGTATACAGTCTATTATAAACGCCCCGTAACCTGACCTAACCCGTACAAACTTGTGCACAGTCTCCGAGTGAACCTGGACATGGGCAAAGCGTTCTACTCGTGGACGATCCAGCGCGACGCGCAGATCGCGGGCACGGTGATGCGCTCCACCACCATCCCGGAGGAGCTGGGCCGCGTGCAGTACGTGCTGGCGGACAAGACCGGCACGCTCACCAAGAACGAGATGATGTTCCAGAAACTGCACCTGGGGAATGCTGTGTATGATAGTCGTAACTTTCATGAGGTACGTGCAGATAGGAGGCGTTTAGATCTTTGACTTTATAGATATAGACTGCTTGGGCAGCAAAAAGAGGTCCGATTTAGATAGCCGTCGAGCTGTGCGTCTCTTTCTAACAGGTTGGCAACTAAGCATGTTAGAAAGGGAAGCAGTCTACGTCAATCCTTCTGGATCCATTAGTGGAACCTAGCAGTGGAACCTACAGTCCGAAACCGTTCTATTGAATGTGGACCGTTTTTTCAATCTGCTTAACATCAAATGGTTTTATACCTTAATATGTCAACGAGATAGAATTAAACATCGAACATTATTTTATCCATGCACAATACATATAGCGAAATCTTATGTAAAAAACTTACGGATAATCGTCTCTCAACCTGTTATCATTCAAATATTGTTTCCACATTCAAACTAGCTCGTTATACTTCCTTTCACGCATCTTACACATTACCAATCTCACGTTAGTAATAATATAATATTGTATTCCAGGTAGAAGCATACCTAACCCAGTACATAACGAAAGAATCCCCCTCGCTACCCACATCACCTACCGGCGAGAGCAGCGCGCCGCTCGCGCCGTCCCCGCGGCAGGTGTGGCGCGCCGTGCTCGCGCTCGCGCTCTGCCACAACGTCACGCCCGTGTACGAGACGGATGACACGCGCGCGGACGAGGCGCAGTCTGGTGAGGGGAGCGTACACTACGTCGTTATCATCGTCACTACACCATTATCATCATTACATCATCATCATCATTAAATCATCATCATCAATCATCTTCATCATTTCAGCATCATCATTACATCTTCGTCATTACATTATCATGATTACATCATCATCGTCATTACACGAATATTTGCTCATAATGTGACCATGTCCTGCACTAGTCAAGTACAGATTGGCAGACTTCATACGCCTTTGTCACAATAGCAATAAAATTAAATTCACCACAAGTTTTTCTCGAGAATATCTATTTCATTCACTTGGTTCAAATAAGGAAGTAGGTTTATTTAATTTTTTGAAAACTAAATGATTTCAACTGTGACCTTCGCGTTAGAGAGACCAAACGTTCCAGCCATCCGCAGATGGAGTCAGTATTTTTATAATACGTGTTATAAAATTAAAAAAAAATATCTGTCTGCAATTTGTTTTGTTCATAAATAAGCACAGTTGTGACATGTATTGTTGTGTGACCTGTGAAAGTGTGTGAAATGTGGTGTGGTGTTGTGTGTACAGACATGGGCAGCTCGGTGATGTCGGAGAGCTGCGGCGGCGCGGTGCCGCAGCAGCAGCTGTGCGACTACCAGGCCGCCAGCCCCGACGAGGTGGCGCTCGTCAAGTGGACCGACATGGTACGACATACACGCACGTAAGCACGCACGCACGCACGCACGCACATACACACACACACACACACACAACACGCATACAGACACTATAATACTAGTACGCTCGACTGGCTGCAGGCTTCGCAAATTTGATGTTAACGCTGGTTGCAATGGCTATTTTCGACTTTTGAACAGGGATGACCTTGCCTCGTATTGTGACGTCACATCGCCGTCTTAAACCAAGGTAACCGAAACTTTTCAAGAAACATTTTGAATTTAAGGTCAATTAAGGTCATTCACATTCAAAGTAAGACTTTCGTTAAAATCTTCCATTTCTAGCTATATGATACGGGATCTTATCTTACTTTGATTACACTATAATACACAGTGAACAATCTACCTAATGTTGTTTAAATGGTATTGTGTCGCGTGTATCAGATGGGCGTGTCGCTGTACCGGCGCGACCTGCACAACATCTCGCTGAAGCTGCGCGCCGCCAACGAGATCCTGCAGTTCCGCATCCTGCAGGTGTTCCCCTTCACCAGCGAGACCAAGATGATGGGCATCATCGTGCAGGTACACTGCATTACCCACCTTTACCTTACCTTTGAGGTATACTGCTAATGTAGTATTGACAATACAACATCAAGTTATGCCTTAAAAGTAATGTCGAGAATGCACTGTCAGCTCGTAAATAAAAACGGGTGGATAACACGTTGTGCGCATATATGAAATGAAACTTCTAAATGTTTGGATACTTAAATTTAAATTCACTCGTGTTTTATTGTATCTAATATGTTTTTAAGTTAAAAATAATAATTTTGTATGTAACTACTATGAACTCCATCTATCGATGTGTGTCGAGTGTCACGTCCTTCAGAAGTTATTCCCACCGTTGGCGCTTAATAATTTTCACATCAAATTCTACAAATATTATAATATAAATGCGAAAGTTTGTATCTTTGTTTGTTACTCCATCACGCAAAAACTGTCGAAACGATTTTCATGAAATTTGGCACACACATAGAGGGTAACTTGGATTAACACATAGGATAGTTTTTATCCCGGAAATCCCATCAGTCCCAGATCAGTCAAATTCCACGCGGGCGAAGCTTCGAGCGGAAACTAAAAAAGTATATAACAATTGTGAATGTTGTGTGTGTGTGTGCAGGAGGAGTCGTCGGGCGCAATCACGTACTACGTGAAGGGCGCGGACGTGGCGCTGGGCGCGCTGCTGCAGTCGCCGTGGCTGGCGGGCGAGTGCGCGCGGCTCGCGGCCGACGGGCTGCGCACGCTCGTCGTGGCCAGGCGCGAGTTGACGCGCAACCAGTATCTTGAGTTTGAGGTGGGCTGTAGTGTAGTCATTGTCATTTTGGTTAACTAACCTAACCTAATCTATCCTGACCCCTCCACCAATCTGCACTGGAACAGCTGGTGGAGTAAGCTCTAGGCCTACTCTGTTGAGATAATCCTAACATGATCACAATACTCCCAGAGCGAGTACAAAGAGGCTTGGCTGAACGTGAACAAAGAGTGTCTTTTGATAACCATGTGAACAGGGTCCAAAAATTATACACACTACTGAAGACTTCTTTACACTTTTACACTTAACACTATTTCCCTGTTAGACCAATTTTATTACATTATACTATATTACTTAACTTCTTCTATTTGACTCCCTTGTCTTCACATATAAAATCGACCTTATCGCTTGTACGTACACGTATATACGCTACGTGATGCAGCAAATATAAAACCAAATTTAATACCGACATCTATGAACGTACACCTTATTTTTTTAGTCGAGATTTAACTAGTAAACAAACATGGCCGACTGGGACTGTCATTTAAAAGTCAACGAGAC
>DWKA01000280.1:0-18625 GCA_018249155.1 Panoquina ocola ocola
TCAGGTAATTAGGGGGTCTACCGAACACGAAAAAACATGGCAAGGGGTCTACGACACAAAATGTTTGGGGAACTCTGCTTTACACGATGTATTACTCCCAACCCCTTTCCAATATAGGCTTCGTCATTTATTATGCGTATTACGATGGATTGAAATAAATTGCCCGCGTCGGTGTATATCTCCCCAGGCTTCATCGCTACTTGTTACAAAATGAAAAAAAAAATGCACTTTTACTCATAAAGACAAGTACTTATTTGACAATCTTTCTATTAAACTGAAAAAAAAACATTTGTTCTCAAATAAACAGTTTGTATCACTGCCTGTAGATGGCAGCAGTAGTAGTAGGGTAGCAGCACCTGTTCGAGCTCGAGCTGCCGCTGGCGCAGCTCGGCGCGCAGCGCGGCGTACCGCTCGCAGTCGGCGTCCACGATGTCCTGCACCTTGGCCGCGTCGTCCGCGCCCACCAGCCGCGCCAGCGCCTCACCCGTCTTCACCAGCTTGTCCACCAGCGGCTTGTGGCCCGCGATCGACTGCTGCAGCATCTGTATCACACACACACCACATTACATATACTGAAGAATCTAACAACACCAAAAAAAATTACAGGTAAATGCAACATGACATGACAATATACATTGTCAAAGTAACACGCTTCACTCAGTCTGCGTCTGCATGTCCCGTCTCTCTGTACGTGTAGCACGTATAGTTCTTAACTCTCTACTTTTATTGTGAAGAGCTAATTTATCAATAAAATGTAGATGGGTGTTGTTACCTCGTTCTTATCCTGCTGCTGCGCGATGTGGTCGGGTCGCAGCGCCGGCATGGCCAGCATCTGCACCTGCTTCTCCATGTCGTCCAGCCACATCGACAGCCTGCACACAACCACACAACATAGTCACGTCACGTTAGCTAGTATTAGTAATCTGGCTGTATGTGTACGTTAGAGTGTGCTTATTTGATTGCTGCGGTGACTAGTAATTTGCGACCGTAAATCTAATGAATAGTGTGGAAAAATAAAAGGTCACTCAAACGTCTAACCCTCTTACGATTTCAAATTTAATTCCCGAGATGCACGAGGGAGGTTTCTCAAGTCGGCGCCGTAATCAACTGTTATTTTTAACCGACTTCAAAAAGAAGGAGGTTCTCAATTCGATCATTATAAATTGTTTTATGTATGTACACCGATCACGCCGAGGTTTCTGAACCGATTTATGTAATTATTTTTTTGTTTGAAGCGGAATAGTTTTGTATCTATGTATGTATGTGAGTGGGGGTGGGGGGTGGTACGTACCCGTGGTGCGTGTCGGCGAAGTGTTCGGCGAGCGGCAGCGCCTGCTCGAGCGCGGCGAGGCGCGCGGCGGCCAGCTGCCCCACCTCGTCCATCACCTCGCGCAGCTCCTCGCTGCGCTCGCGGATCACGCCCGCCTCCTCCGACGACTGGCACTCGCGGATCACCTGAGCACGCACATGACATGTCGATGTTATACCAGTCAAGCTTTAAGTTACAAGTAGCGATCTATCATGGCAGATGATCTTATGGGAGATGATCACTGCCATTTAACATAATCTATTCCCTATTTGGCCTCCAAAAAGACTCTATAAGTAGATGTTAAACATGACATGGTTGAACAATGAGGTTAACTAAAGTGAGAAGCATTTCAGTATCTCGTTAAAAAAATATAAAAGAATCATACACGTCGACCGAAGCATAATATCCATGAACAGTTTACCTTCTTGGCCTGACTGAGCAGGTCGCGCGCGCGCACGCGCTGCGCGGCCACGTCATCGCTGAGCGGGCGCTGCTCGGCCAGCTGCGCGCGCAGCGCCCGCGCGTCGCACGCCGGCGGCTCGGCCGCGCGCAGCTGCGCGTCCATGGCCCGCAGCCACTCTACTAACTCCTCCATGTCGCCCACCACCTCCAGGGAGCGCTGGTTGGGGAACATCACAAGTGAAATATGACAAATCTAATATGTCAAAGTGTCCTTCTTGGAATCAATTTGACCGAATTAAAAAGTATTTCCGTGTCGATGACTATACTGATGTTTAAGATATTTATTTTGTATGTAAGTGTGAAGTATGAGTAGTGTGTGTGTGTTACCTTCTTGCTGAGCAGCAGGCGCTCGGCCTTGCGCTGCACCTGCTCGGCGATGGCGTCGAAGCGGCGGTTGGCGCGCGTCACCATGCCCTCCACGTGAGTGGCGCCTTCGCCAGGCGAAATCTGCACCCACATACCACATAACGTCAGTCAACAGATCACTAACAAGATCACGTGAATAATATTATTTCGTCTTTATACATTTTAATAATCAACGCCGACTAAATAACGGTGTAAGTTGGGCCTTAATTCTTTCGGTTCGCCGTCGTTCTTGACGTCTACCCTTGTTCTAATTTAGATTTTCAAAACACTATCGTATAGAGTATGTCGCACATTAGTTTACATTTCACTTTGTACGTCGGCGCGAACCTGACACACGCCTAAACAATGTGTGTACAGCGGTGTTACCTGGCAGAGCTGCGGGCCGACCAGGTTGATGGCGTCTAGCACGGGCCGGAAGTCGTGCAGCTCGCCCTCCAGCCGCAGGATGTCCTCCTCGCGCGGCTCCACCGCCTGCAGGCACGCCTCCGCGCTCGACATCCATTCTGTCAGCCTGCACGCACACACACATAGAACATTATTTACATACTGTAAATTGAAGTATTTAGCTTCTCTGAGAATAAAAGCTACACGAGAACATTTTAGATTTACATATTTACAGATATCAGCGCCTTCTATTGACACAACAGCCACTTCTTTTCCGAGTAGAAAGTCACGTAATAGACGCAAATGAGAACGTTGCGAGCACGCACCTTGCGTGCTCGTTGTACAGTTCTTTTTGGAATAGAAACAACAAGCAACTAAACAACATCACGCAATATAAGCAAGTGAGAACGTAGCGCGCACGCACCTTGCGTGCTCGTTGTACAGCTGCTGCACGAGCGGCAGCGTCTCGGAGGCCTGGCGCAGCAGCTCGGCGCCGCGCGACGTGAGCTCGTTGTAGCGCCGCTGCAGCGCGTCCAGCTTGTCCTTCAGCTGCAGCGCCTCGTCGCCCGAGATGTGCTTCATCAGCTCCAGCCCGGACTCCACCGTGCTGTCCACCGCTTCTTGTTTTGATGCTATCTCCTCTGTTTTTTCCTGTTTTTGGAATATAGAGGTGAGTTGGTGAGTGATAATCGAGTAGCTTTAAGTAGTATTTAATTCTGGATGAATGCTGTGTAATTAGATTTTATTTTACTCAGTTACTTCTGCAATTATCGACATCAAAAAATTGTCTGAGATTACTCTAGAAGCTTTCTCATCTCAGAGAGTGGTCTAAGCCCAATATTTTTTTGTTACTGATCCAACAGTTCAGTAACAAGAAATAACATTTACATTGCATCTGTCAATCTATTGTACTGACCGCTAGCTCGTCCATCTGCCGCAGCAGCTTCTCCATGTGCAGCGGCAGTAACCGGCGCTTGTTGAGGTGCTGCTCCATGGCGTCCATCCAGGCGGACAGCTCCTGGTAGGTGAGCACCAGGTGGCGCAGGCCCTTGCGCGAGCTGTCGAGCAGCGCGCCGGCGGCTAAGCTGCGGTCCACGAGGGCCCGGTACCGGTCCGCGGCCGCCTGCAGCCGGTCGGCCAGCGCGCTCGCCTCGTCCTCGCCTACTAGAGACATGAGTGTCGATGCTGTTTCCGTCAACTGCTTGAACGGCGGCTGCTTCGATAGGATGTCGTCGTGTAATGCCTGTTGGAAAAAAGGCGGTTTTAATGCACTCGTTATGTCGCTACATTTGTGTTATCCGGTAGAAATGCGCCTTCATTTAAGCAGGACTCCAGTAAAGAACTTTTGTAAAAAAAAAATATCCTCCGTGTGTCAATTAGCACGCCAAACTATCGGCAACGACAGTAATGTTCAAGTTCAGTATTTTCTCCATTTGGACAAGGACTCCCGGACGCTGACCTTGTGCTCCCGGATCTTGAGCTGGATCTTCTCCTCGTCGGTGGGCACGAGCTCGAGCGCGCGCACGCGCCGCTCGGCGCCGCCCAGCCACTCCACCAGCGGCTGCAGCTGCTCCTCGAACTGCTTGGCCACCTGCACGCAACACCGGGGTTAGTTCATTGAGTATGGTTTTTGGAATCATTAGTATCACCAACTGATAAAGATATACATTGAAGTAATGTATTGACACAAGTGCATAGAAGCGTTCATCGATTTGATTCTACTATCGTTTTGTAAATATGTAACCGTTCAGTACATTTCTTAAAAAGAAATCTCATGTGAGAGATGAATTGTTTGGAAATTGTATCGATTTCCCAGCAGTGAGAAAACAATGGATTGTAACGATGATGATGTACCGATTTTCTAGCTGACTATTTTTATGCGTCTTCGTAATAAACATGTAGAGTATTGTGCCGCCCCATTACTGTACCTGTATTCATATCACTATAAAACTCACTTCTATGTGAAATAAAAGCCACTCCAAAACTCGCAACGCTCACGGCGACTCGTGTTCATTTGCATACCTCCTCTTCTATTAGTGGCGTACACACCCCAATAACGTCAAAGATACAGTGACGTACCTTCATGGCCTGCTCGAGGTCGAGCATGCGCTGCTGCGCGCCCGCGGTGAGCGCGTCGAAGCGGCCCATGAGCGCGCGCAGCTGGCGCTCCACGGGCGCGCGCTCGGCCGCCGCGCAGCCCGCCGCCACCTCGTGCCCCATCGCGAACAGCGACGACATCGAATTCTGACGGTCTAGTAGCATCTTCTTCAGGAACTGCAATACACAAACAGATGATATGTAATGTCGGAAGTGCTTTTCTAAACTTACCCCCTCACATTGTGAGAGGGAGACCCGTGCCCAGCAGTGGAACAGATATGGGTTGTAATGATGAAAATGATGATGATGACTCTGTTCGTTGGAAATATTTTTGGGTCGTTAGTTACTGCCATATTTTTAAATAGATTTTTTAAACAAAACAAACTCACTATACAGTGGAATAAAACGTCATTGACATAAAGACAAAATATGTGGTAAGAAGTCTAGAAAATTCACAACACTAAAATGACAAATGTGATGATGATAGAAATAGTAATGAGATTGGTGCTAATTTGGCATATGATTAACAAAGTTTGTTGTATTAAATGGTGCCTATTGTAAAAACAGATAGTGTAGTGATCGCGTCGTACCTTCTGCTCCTGCAGCTGCGCCTTGACGACCTTGTAGTCGGCGGAGGGCGGCTTCTGGTTGGCCACCATGTCCTCGGTGTCGGCCAGCCAGCGCTCCAGCCCGCGCAGCGCCTCCGCGAACTTGCCCGACTGCAGCAGCCCCACGTCCAGCCGCCGCTCGCGCTCGTTCATCTGCACCACACACACACACACACCCACAGCTTATTATACTGGTATGTTTAGTATACAGAACTGCTTCGTTATCTGTATTATTTAAATAGCACAGGTATTTTAGTTATGCCGATCGAGTAGTTACTGATCACAGATCACTCCAACGCAAGCGCTGGATATCAGTTAACAGTATCACCTTAGCCCTAGCTATGATTAATCTAATATGATTAGGGACAACGCTAGTAATTATTATACACGACCAGAGTGGTCGCGCGCGCTCTGCCTTTGTAAACTCGTACGATAAACATACGTATGAACCTTCGTGCGTTCTAATTTACCTTCTATACATAATACAATGAGAAGACAGACTTTCTACAATACTACAGGATCTTTCTGACAGTCAATTCACACCGAAATGGCAGCGGCCGTCAGCGACCGTTAGGATACGAGCGAGCCGGCCTCTGCCACTCCGGTGTGAATTGACACTAAACGTTAATAGCAATAACTGACCTTCTCCTTAAGCGCGTTCCACCGATCGTTCATCTTCTCGAGGTCCTTCTCGAGCTGCGCAGTGGCCACGCCCTGCGCCGCGCCGCGCACGAGCGCCTGCCCCAGCCGGTTGCAGTGCGCCACGTTGCCGCCCAGCGGCTCCAGCAGGCGCGTGCGCAGCTCGGAGAAGTCCTGCTGCTGCGCGCGGATGTGCTCCACTTCGGAGGATACTGGCTTCAGGCTGCGCACCTGCTCGGTTGCCTGGTGGGGGAAATACATGTTTAGTAACTGTATTAGAAAGGGACGAAAGACACATTGACATGTTTTTAGTGATTACTGTGTGCGTTAATTGCCTTGCCGATAGTTTTTACCCGCATATTGCTAGACATTCTGAGGGGAATCTTAGGATTAAATTCTAATTACAGCTGTCAAATAATTTAGCAAAAATTATACAAATTGTATAAAAAATAAAAGTACCTAGTTACCAAAAACAACGTAAATTCTAGAGAGATTTCAATACATAAAATTCAATTTAAAAAGTACTTAATTATACTGACTATCTTTGTGTTTTTGATAAAAAGTTGTGAAAAATCTTACCTCATCAACGTCATCCATAACAGAGTCGTAGGCCTTGTAGAAGGCCTCCAACTTGCTGAGTGTGTCCTCCAGGTCTTGCTCCTTGGCGCGCGCGCGCTCGTCCAGCTTGGCCAGCTGCTTGCGCAGGCCTTCCACCTGGATACACAAGTTTCGTTACCGAACGATAGGATACACTTCTCAACGCTAGGATACTTGAATTCACTTAAACTCTTGTTTTGATGAAGATTAAAATGAAGTGTATAAGTAAAATTTCTTTCGCCATTTCTTATCCTCCATGAAAAAGCACTTTCTGGAAATGGTGGTAGATTAAAAAATTTACAAGCATAAGTATATCTGTGGTACCTATATGAATAAATAATTTGATTTTGATTGTAAAAAACATACTTGATATACACGCACGTCGCCTTAATTCGTGTGTGTGTGTGTGTGACCTTGAATGTTACTGTTAACGCATCTAACGTTCAACTCAAGAGCGGCTCGTACGCACCTGTTCATTAGCCTTATCCGACTCGTTGTACCCAGTATCAGCGAGCTGGTGCGCGGCGCGCTCGGCGTCGCCCACCAGGTCGTCGGCCGCCTCCAGCCGCTTGTACAGGCGGCCCAGCGCGTCCAGCTGCGCGCGCACCGTCTTCACCTCGCGCCCCGGCGGCTTCATGCCGTCCAGCTCCTTCTCCAGCTCCGATAGCTCCACGGACACGCCCTTCGCTTTGTCCTGTACACCACACGTGAGTGTTAAAGGTCATGCTTGATGTAGTATAGTTGGCGAGAATTATAATTGTATGTTGCTGCTAAATTTGCGTCCTAATGTGTTTAATTAGTGAAGAATCACGTAGATGTGGTCAAAAACTTAGCGCGCTAATTAACATGTTAATCTAGCTAACAAAACAACAGACCATACAATTTCATATGGCCAAGAATTTTTAAAGCGTAAACCAACTTTTACATTACACTAACGTCATTGCAGTCGTAATAAACACATGAGAAGAACACGAACCTGGAACTGCGCATACGCAGCGGCGGCGCCGGCGAGGCGGTCGCGCGCCTCGTCGGCCTTGGCCTCCAGCTCGCGCAGGCGCTCGGCGAGCCCGCGGGAGGTCTCCTCCAGCACGGGGCGCGCGCGCTCGGCTGCGCCCGGCCCGCCGCACTCCGCCGCCAGCGACAGGATGTCGTCCACCGCCGCGTTCACACTCTGTCACAGCGACGCTTAGTGTTAGTTACAGTGAACGTGCGGTACGTAGATGAAATACGTACGTACACGGATATGCAAGAAGAATTTACCTCAACTTTAAATCGATGTAGTAAGACTAATAAATAGACTTTTACCAAATAAATGCGTCTTGTAATCCAAGATTTTATCTACACTTACCATCAAGTGGGATTCTACTCAAGCAATAACTAACTTGTTATTTATTAACCCCCGACGCAAAAATAGGGGAGTTATAAGTTTGACGTGTCTGTGTGTCTGTCTGTCTCTTTAGCGATTTTAATTTACTTTTATAAAGTTTGTGTCGGGGTTTTTTAATTTATAAAACAAAGTGTACCTGCAGCGGCGCACGCAACGCGTGCACGTGGTCGGTGAGGCGTGCCACTTGTTCTCTTGCAGCAGCGGGCGGCGCGGCGAGTGCAGCGGCCAAGCGCTCCTCGCAGCGCGCCAGCGGCGCCTCCACCGCGCGCACGCGCTCCGCCAGCTCGCCCAGCGCGCGCGCCGTGGATTCTAGGTATTCCACTTGCTGGAGGACCTCTGTTGGACAACAACACCACGTTCATATCACCATCGATTTTATGCACGTTTTAAACGGACAATCTTTGCTTGCTTGAACACTTTAAACTTGACGTTATATAAATGTACAATGCATCGACCTCGGTTAACAATGAAAATGGATAAATACGTGAAATTATTTACTCTTAGCGGTCCATAAAAAGTTGACAGCGATAAATAGTGGCGATTGTCGATACTATTTCACCAATTCTTACTGATTGCGGTACATCACTATGAATCATCGTGGTCAAGCAGAATATAGTCCTGGACAAGTAACTTGGAAAGACGTCGAAAGAGACATTAGATGCGCAAAAGTTGTTTTGCTGTGCTCTTTGTTCAGCGCATCTAGCTGTCTCTTTCGACGTCTTTCCAAGATACTTGCCCATGACTATACCCTGTTTGTCCTAGATGATTGATGATTGATTGATAGATTTCAGATTCTTGCAAAGTACCTTGCCCATGACTGTATAATAATGAGCGTTAATCACCGTTGTTGATGCGGTCCCAGCGGTCCTTCATGTCGTCGAGCTGCGCGCGCACCAGCTGCTGGTCCGCGTCGCACGCCGAGATGAACGTCTCGCCCAGCGTCTTGTTGTTCTCGTACTCGCCCGACCTGGCGCACCACACAAACACAGATCAGTATCACTTTGTACCATTATAATGCAAGAAAGAAAGAAAGACAGAAATAAATTTAAGTCGAACCGGTAAAAATACAGTCAGTGTGTTCACGGCAGAACGACGAACTGTAAACAATCCTACTTCCTACTAATATTATAAATGCGAAAGCTTGTATGTTTGTTTGTCTGTTTATTTGTTACCTCTTCACACAAAAACTGCCGATCCCCTTTTCATGAAATTTGTCACACACATAGAGTGTAACTTAGATTAACACATAGGATAGTTTTTATCCTGGAAATCTTGTGGGACTAGTATATTATAAATTTGACGATCCTATAGCCTAGTTGGTAGAGATCGTATAATAATGCCAATGAAGTCTTAGCGACACGCGTACCTCTTCCAGACGTCGTTGCGGATCTGCTGCAGGTCGCGCAGCTGGCGCTCCACCTCCTTGCGCGAGGCGGCCGCGGGCGCGCGCTCCGCCAGCCGCTGCTCGGCGCTCGCCAGCCACGGCACGAACGACTCCTGCGCCTTGCCGAACTTGCGGCAGTGCTCCTGCACGCACACACACACAAGGTTAATACAGAGTCTTGTTCAAGGCAGCAATGGATGTACCAAGTTGTTTAACACCGTTAAAATTAACACAAGTTAAAACACCTCCCCGCACTAGACCAAATAAACTTGGATATGTCCATAAATGGATGTACCCAGGTGTTTAAGTACCCCCCCCCCCCTGGTGGACCTAATATACCTGGATATACCTGGATAAGTACTAATATACCTGGATAGGTCCATAAATGCATCGTATTAAATATGATAGTTGAATGTCAATGACTCATTACAGTGTCACTTACCATAGCTGCCTGCAGCCTGTTGTATCTGTCCACCGTTTCTCTCTTCAGCTTGTCCCATTGGGTTTGAATCCTGTCCAGGTCCTTCTTCATGTTTTGATGCGAAGGTTTCTTCTCCATTTCACGTCCTATGGGTGATAACAATTCAATTAAAGTTACTAGTAAAACTACAACCACCCGAGCTGTACTTAATTACTTGTAGCATACTGATTTTTAATGATACTCAAATTAAGGAAGGAAGGTGAGGTATAATTACTTGGACAAGTAAAACAATCAGAACATATTGTTCGGGTGTAGTTAATGTGCTAGTTTAATGTCATATCGTTAATAGTAGGTAGTAACGTACAGACCGCACGCACGTACGTACGCACGCACGCACGCACGCACACGCGCACGCACAACACGTACCTTTGTCGAGCAGCATAATGATCTCGTGCTCGCGCTGCGTGAGGTCGCGGTACAGCGGCTCGTGCTGCGCCAGCTGCTGCTGCAGGCGGCCGCGGTCCGCCGACACGGCGAGCCGCGCGGGCAGCGCCGCCAGCTCCGCCGCCAGCCAGCCCAGCGTGCGCGACACGCTCTCCTCCAGGTTGCGCCCGTCTCTGCCGGGGGAGGGACGTTATTGATATCGAACCAGCTTTTAGCAACTTAATAAGAACCAGCTACCCGCCCTCGCTTCACCTCGGAAAGAATATAGAATATGCTGCTCCTCTCCTATTCATCTTAGCGTGATGATATATAACCTATAGCCTTTCTCGATAAATGGGCTATCTAACCTTAAAAGAATTTTTCAAATCGGACCATTAGTTCATGAGATTAGCACGTTCAAGCAAACAAACAAACAAACTCTTTAGCTTTATAATATTAGTAAAGATAAAGACTTATTAATACAGTTTTTCTCTTTTAGAATACGATGGATAACTAGGCTGTACTGCCCTTTACAAGTAAATACAAATTGATCGGGTGTGTAAAAAATACCTTTACTGTGAATGATTTGGCTAAGAATGTTTCCATTGCAAATCTGCACTTTCCAGGCTATGTTATCAGGTACTTAGAAGTATGATAAATGTATAGTGGTCTCACTTGAGCGCGGCCTCGATCTCGGCCTTCCTGAGGTCGAGTTTCCGCTGCAGCGCGTCGTACTGGCGCGCGGCGCCGGCCAGCTTGCCCGCGATGTCCTGCCGCGCGGCCGCGTCCGCCAGCACGTCGCCCAGCGCCGCGCCCGCCGCCTCCAGGTCCGCGAGTAGGGGGCGCTGGCCTTCCAGTTGACGTTCTAGGTTCTACACAAACAGATTTATGTGTCATTAAAGAGAAAGAGAAGGTCTATGTCATGAAAGAAATGCCACGAGGCGACACCTCTGGAGACGCATCGCCACTTCAGTTACTACCAAAGACATGCAGAACATCAATCACAAGAGCACGAACACCGTGCCAAGAGTGTACGACTAGAGAGTATTGTCCAGTAGTGGACCCAGTTTGGTTTACTAACTTAACTGCTTCCAACTGTCCTATTCGAAGCTTCTCACAGATGTTAATGGGAAGCAGGAATTGGTAGCTGCAGTAGATTGTCAGCACTTTTACTTACCTCAGAACGCCCGCGGACATTATAACATGTCATCGGCTAATTTATTGAATAAAAAAGACCCTGCCATGTATAAACAAAGCATACTTTTTGAAGATATTAAAAAGTAAAATGTACGACTGCACAACACCTCTACATTGACGTGTTATTCTACATAGAGGTGGTATACAGGTGGGGTGGCGGTGTTACCTCAACGTCCCGCAGGCGGTCGGCGGGCGGGCGCGCGCGCTGCGCGGCCACGTCATCCAGTTTATCGCCAATGGCGAGCAGCGCGTTCTGCAGCCGCGCCAGGCTCGCGTCGAACTCGCGCGACGTGTCCGCCGCCGCGCCCAGCGACGCTGCGCGCTGCTCCAGCCTGGACAATCATACAGTTCCATACAGGGTACGATCTATATGTACGATCCATCCCGTCAAATCGATCGTAACGACAAATCGATGGTGTATATCAAGATCGTTAATTTGTGTATGAGCGAAATTTTTGATGCAATCAATCGTCACGATTTTCATAAGATCGATCGTACAGACGAATCGTACCGTGTATGAGGCTCTTTATATATATCGTTATTTCCAATATTAAAAAAAAATCAAGACCTATTTTCTTCACTGGACAATGACATTTGTGTAGTTAGTACGAAAGTGTACGGACGGCTGAAAAACTTTTGCAATTAGGTTCAGCACGAGCTCATCAATCCGGCTTAAAAAAGACAACACCGGTATGGGGTATATCTCTCGCTAACTTCCCCCATTACTAGGTGAAATCAATATCTATATATCTATTAGCTTATTAATACGTCGAATAGAACCAACTCACCACAAACTATAAAACACTACAAACTATAGAGTGGGGAGTAGAACAAACGATGCAATAAAGTTTGAGGTTAAGTAGAACAAACTTAGTGGAAGCCAAAAAATATTTCGCTATTTGTTGAGCACGTTTGTTGACTAGAACTATTTTTCGAAGATCAATAATAATATAAATATTTCACAAACTTGTTGAGCAGGTCGTCCCAGCGGTCCTGCAGCTCCTGCACGCTGCGGGCCAGCGCGAGCGCGCCGGGGTGGTCGCGCGGGAGGCGCGGCAGCACGCCGTCCGCCAGCGCGTGCAGGTGCGCCAGCTGCGGCTGCTGCCCGCGGAACTCCTCGCGCAGCACTTGCACCTGACCAGGAAATACCATGCTGGTTAAATGACATGCTTGCATTGACCCCAGCGGACGCGTTAACGCGTTCACTGCCACCCCCAATGCCCCTAAAAATTGGCATATGGTGTGCCACTGGTGGCATATTTTATTAGCGTTAGAAACGCACATAAACGTCGGGGGCACTGAATGGATTAAACCATACACGAAGTGTTGTTTCTTTGATGTATTTTTCTACGACGTTAAAAGCTAAGGAAAAAAAAGATCAAGCCATTTTATTTTTTATGCATATTCCCTATTCTATATAGCACACTTAAATATCCAACATTTACATATCTCTTCTATATGTAAACGATTACAAAGATGCACGTTACACTAGCTATGAACAAACAAAGCGTACTGACCTGCTGCACTTGCGTCTGCACCATGCGCGAGTCGGAGGAGATGGGCCCGAGCGCCGCCATCATGCGGTCCTTGGCCGCCAGCCACTGCGCCAGGTTGCTGTGCGCCTCGTGGAAGTCCTTCATCTCCTCCATCAACCTGATCCTGCAGCAGAACAACCACCATCGCATCAATACACACTCACTCACACCACGCATCTCACATTGTAATCATACGCGAGGAACTTGGCAAGCATCTGAAAGAGACAGTTAGATGCGCGCAAAACGACTTCTGCGCATCTATCGTCTCTTTCTACGTCTTTCCAAGTTACTGATCTCTATGACTAATCTCTATACAATCTGGCCCGCATGAATACATGAATGTTGTGGATCTATTTTTGTGTTATCGTTCCTTATCTGATTCTAATGAATTACTCGATTGTCCGAGCAGCGCAGCACGCGAGCACGATCCATCACTCAATCACTGATCGGTCAGACATTTATCGTCGCAGACAAAACTTGTTGAATATTAAATCACAATATTCACAATATTAGGTACCTAATGTTATTTTTTATAGATCGACTTCTTATTTGTTTGTAACAAATCGGCAATATACCGATGTTCAGCTATGAAGCATTTCCTGAATCTTTTAATCTGCCCATGATCCCTTAGTTCCATATAAATAAAGCGACATTATTATGATAATTAACTTAATTAATAAGTGTATGAGTGTGTGTGTGTGTGTGTGAGAGTGAGAGAGAGAGAGAGATGTACTGACTTGTCCTTGAAGGCGTCGTGCAGCGCCTTCCAGCGCGCGGCCACGTCCTCCATCTCGTCGTGCAGCCGGTCCGCGCCCTCCACGCCGCCCTTGCGCCGCAGCAGCTCGCGCACCTGCACGCACACACACGTTCATGTACGTTACACACTGCCGCACTTCACGCGAAACACAATGATAACGCATATATGATACAGACCAAATAGGTTCCGTACCTCAAGGATATAGCGAGCCACCTGACATCAACAACGTCAAAGGTACCAAATTTATAAGTCAGTCGCGGAGTATTGTTATCCTGAACTTTGGTCCTTCGAGCTATTTACATATTTAAAATTTACTGACGTAAAGCCTAATCAAGGCAGAGAGATGAAATCGGTGGATCCATTGAATTGTACTACAGAAACTCTTCATCCGTTGAGGCTATATGCATAGACAGATAGTTAATGTGTTATACACAAGTGTATTCTAAAATTTGGTCCTTCGAGCCATTTTTATAGACTTAAAATTTTGTACCGTAATCAAGGCAGAGAGATAAGATCGGTGGAACAATGTATTACAAAGGCTCAACGTTCGCGCAGTAACTCTTTATCCGTTAAGATAATGATATCCGTTATCACCTGTGTCTTGGTAGAGTCGAGGATGCTCTGCTTCTCGTACATCTCCTCGAGCACGGCGCGCGCCTGCTTCGTGGTCTTGTCCGCCTCTTCCTTCGTGTTGGGGATCGACTCCTTGGGCAGCTGCCTTTGGACCTGCGCCAAATATATAATTGGATATGTGGTTTTGATGGCGGCTCTTTTACTGCCCTTGAAACTACTGCCCGACTTGATGGGTGAAGGGCGGCATAAAAGGTAGGTTACGCAGTATATTTGTTATAAATTACTGATGCATATTATGATATAACATTGCAACGAACTCAGTCTATTCTATGTATTTGAAAATTATACTATATTTACTCAATAAACTGCTTTGAAGTCGAGTTAGGACGATATTAACAGATTTGAAGGTTGTCCGTCAAGTGCTGATATAAGAAAAAAAATGGTTTTAGCGGGAGTAGCTACACTTGAAAGAGTGGCTTCACATTATGTTACAAGTACTGCAACAGTCACGCGTTCCATAATAATCACGTTACCGCGGCTGCTGCGCGAGTCTTTTAAGTATGATAGCTGCATGGTTAGCGGCTTAGTGTGAACGAGCTCAAAGAGTGGTGGTACCTTGTCGAGGAAGGCGTTGAGCGTGCGCAGGCTGTCGAGGTGGCGGCGCAGGTCGTCGCGCAGCGCGTCCAGCTCGGCGGCGCGGTCGGCCAGCCGCGCGCCCAGCAGCGAGTAGCGGTTGTTGATCTCGCCCAGCTGCTGCTGCACTGGCGACAGCTCTGGGACACACACACACACGCAGGTTACTGGCTGTCAATACTTTCGCACAGTGTCAATAAAAAAATAAATAATTATGCTATTTAGCTGACTAGAATATAACAAAGAGTTAATAAATCAGTTATTGTTGAACGATATACTAATGTATAACACAGTTTAGAATTATCAATTTTCATTCAAGCACTGTTCCATTCAGGAATCCAGTGAAATTTGAACAAATTAAATTACAAATTTAGCTAAACTTGGATAGATTTTTATTACGATTCAAACATAGAAATTCAAAGCAGAAATGACGTCGATGCAAAGCGGTTAAAACATGGAAGTGGGCTTATGTAGTTCTTGTTACAGTTTTTTTTATTTGGTTCACAAAATTAATGTTACTTTGGGTATTGTCCATTCTTACCTAGCGAAAACTTATCGGCAATAATGATGAAGAGAGAATCTGTAGGCGTTCTATCTTGTTCCGAGTGGCGTCAACCTAATGATGGCCCACTGCTAAGCACGGGTCTCTCCGCGTAATGTCCTAACTCTGTTCCAAGTACTGTGACGCAACAAGAAGCTGCTTACCGTCCAGATGGAAGCCGTCCTGGCTGGAGCGGCGGCTGGAGAAGCCGCTGGAGGCGGAGTGCGAGGCGGGGCTTCCCAATCCGAGCTTGCCCGGCGACGGAGACCGCGCCTCCAGCGTGCGGCCTGCACACACACAGTGTTACTACTTGTAAATTTGTAAGCTGTTGCAGTAATGAAATAGACTCAGATCCGCAATCCTTGGATTCCTAGTGTTAATATCACATTGAGTTTAATGCTGAGATTGTATGTACGTACTTAATCGTTTACTATGTATTGTTAAACAGAATATCGAAACGTCAAATAACGTACAGCACTACGAGCGCGGTGACATATTCCGTCCCTAGCGCAACTCTGTGACTCTATGAGAGATAATTCTTAACGCGGAACTGCCGCGGTTACGTTTAAGTTGAGAAGTGTATTTAATTATATCTCGGCTAATAACCCTGTATCAAAAGTTATTTTTTGTTGTTATTAGTATGTATGACTCACTGGGTGTTTGCCGCTTGGTGGGGCTGTAGAGCTGGCGCTTGCGCGGCGGGCTGTCGGCGCGCTCGCCGCGCGCCAGCGCCTCGTACACCGCGCCCGCCTCGTTCACCTGCACACGATGCATGCCTTATACCTTGCTGCTTATGGTACAATTTACAATACACTATAACGTGGTGAACGTAGCTGTATTATGTGCAGGTTGTACCTTTGTAGGCTGTCCGTATAACTGCAGGGAAGTTTCGATCGTTTCCAGCGTAAATAAGATCGTAATTTGATGTTTCAATGCGCAATCGCATATACCAGAAAAGTTAAAGAACGCATCATCGATAAAACTCTTCAGATACATTCATCTGAGAAGAATGAATGATTATTTTGGCATTTCTTTTGTTTATAACACCCGAAGTTTATAAACCTATGATCTCTCCATTCCACCGCTCAAGTCCACCGCTGTTCGTAGGCCTCTCCCAAATTGCACCACTGGTTAACTAAATAACCTAAAGAGATGTTTATACCGAGCATTACCTTGTCGATAGTGATGGAGTAGTCGCGGTGCTCCTTGGCGATGGGGCGCAGCTCGTCGTGCTGCAGCTTGATGACGTCCAGCTCCACGGCCACGGGCCGCAGCTGCGCCACGCGCGCCTCCATCGCTGCTAGCCACTCTAGGACCTGGGCCACGAAAGATTTATTTGAGTAAAGTAATTCGATAACTCATAATAATAATAAGGCGATTTAACCGTGACCTTGACAATGTAGTGAACATCAGTTATTGTCTGTTTAAATGAACTTGACTTATTTAGTAAGCAATGTTAGAGTATTTTTAATTTTATTTGTAATTTTAAAATAACGAAAAGACAACTTGAAAAGATATTAAGAATAAATAAACATTTAATGCTGAAATGATGTTTTATTTCTTACTTCAAAATGTTTTTTAATAAATGAATGAATGAAATAGAAGTGCCCTGATTGTTTACTAAATCAGTAAAGTCCGTTGGAACGGAATATAGTCAGTTGTACTGTGGTGACGCGGCCAGTACCTGCAGCTTGAGCGTCTCGTACTGGTTGAGCTGGTCGGCGCGCTGCCGCGACAGCTTCTGCTTCTCCTCCAGCGTCGAGTTGAAGTCGCGCCACTGGCTCTCCAGCGCCTGCCACACACACACACGCACACGTCAGAGAAGGGCAATTGTACACCTGACCGACTTTGGTGAAGATGGAATTTAATACATTGCGTTGCCTTCATAAGTAATTTCGACCAATGATCTGACTTTGACATTAGACACTAGTGGAACTACATTTTAATTTAAAGGTTTCTTTAAAATATGGATCCTTACTGTGGCCCTACCGATATTGACAGGTTTACGTAGGTTTTGAGGTGGTGGTCGTACCTTGATGCGGTCGCGCACAACGTGCGTGTCGGTGACGTCCTTGCGCGCCAGCAGCGCGCGCCCGACGCGCACGCACTCTTCCAGCGCCGGCATCTGCTGGTCCCTGCACGCACACACACGACTCAACGATATGCTATCAAACAATTCTGGGATATTTTGACCATATTCCACGTGATAAGGATACTATGTTCGACGGCAAATGGCCTAGTGGTAGACTAGTCTATTGATTACGGTAACTTACTTAACGAAGACCTTCATAAGGACCTTCAGTAATGAGTTACACAACAAAGCATCCGTCGCCAACTAACCTAGAGATCTGCAGATCCTCCAAGCGCGCGCGCAGCTCATCCGCGGGCAGGCGCGCCAGGTCGCGCGCGTCGGCCAGCTCGGCGAGCCGCGCGTGCGCCGCGTCGAGCCGCGCCGCCTGCGCCGTGAAGGCGGCCAGCGCGCCCGACACCTCCTCCAGCTGCTGCCCGCGCTTCTCCGTGCGCTCTACTAGCTTCTCGTATCTGATGCAAACACCATCCATATATTATAATTTTTATTTAGTCAATGACATCAGCCATTAAGTCCAACCCATTGTCGTCTAGTTTTAGGTATGTCATAAAGGGTGTTAATAAAAAAAAACATATTCAACGTCAAGATATTTTTAACGAACGCTAATCATATTGATGTTATACATGTGAGTAAAGTCGTATATTTAGATAATCAATACAGTCACTGAACTTTATTACCAGTTTAATAAATTTTAATTCAGCTGGACACGATTCTGTTACTAAAATGGTACAATCGGTAAACGTAACATTAAAATTGTAAAAGTTTTGGACAATCTTCCTGGTGCCAAAGTGCGATCATAAACTATTCTATGTATCTTATGTGAAAATGTGTGCAATAATAAATTAACTATGTGACGATAAATTAGTTGACTAAGTCAGGTAATAATAGATAATTTATTAAGTGTATCCGCGTACATACCTAGCAAATATATCCTCAGCGCGTTGCTCCAGCTTCTTGGCGATCCGTGCGTTGGAGGGCGTGAGCGCGGCGTCGCGCGCGGCGGCCAGCAGCTTGCCGAGCGCCGCGCGCCGCCCCTCCGCCTCGGCCGCCGCCACGCGGTGCTCGCGCAGCTGCTCGTCCAGCCGCTCGCGGATCAGTGACGCCGGCTTTAGTTGGCTCCTGGTGGTTGGGCGTTACGTTCATTATACTCCGACTTTTAATTCGATTCCAACTTTGACATTTGCTACTGTCATTTTGTAAAATAATGATACCATATATAAACT
>DWKA01000281.1:0-18615 GCA_018249155.1 Panoquina ocola ocola
CGACTTGTCAATTGGCATACATTTCGTGGTCTACCACAGGTAACCTCACGCTTGCGTTTCTGCTAAGTTGTTAGAAAAGTAGAAAATACATATAATTATACATATATGACACAGAAAACAAACACAAAGATACATGGAAAAACTTAGAAAATAAATGGGGAAAAGAGAAATAGATAAGTGTGTGTCTTTCTGTGGTAATTCCTTGCTACTACGAGTATTGAAGGGGCGTCACCTAGCGACGCGCGGCGGCTGGGCGCTGGGTTATTATAAATCATTTCGGTCAGGTATACTGAAAATACAAACGTATGCGTGATTCATCTAATTCAACACAATGTAGATGAACATTGCATTTCATGTGGGACTATACACGTGTATTTTTGCTTAAAATTGTTCAATGTGAGTCATTGGTTCCCTGTGGAACCATTACCATTGACGTCATGTAAACATTAGATAATTATTGATATCTCGTTGCGATATAATTATGCGTGCGATATTAAATATCTTTCTAGAAAGAATGCGTAGTGTTTTTCGTATTTATATCTGTCTAGCCGAGATTACAATATTACATAATGATGGTAGATTAAAAGAACGATGTTTATAAGAGTACTTGGATACCTATGTGAATAAATTATTTTGATTTTGATTTTTTAGCGATAGGTATTACGTCAAATACATTGATAATGTTTACAGTACAAACACGTTGCTAGTGCTCACGCGAACCAAATATCGGCAGATCCGCGTGATTTTATAATAACTGCTTCTTTTAGATCTTTTTTAGTGCTCTATATTTTTACGACGTGTTAGCCCGGCTTTAGATACATTCTTACGCCGTCAAATTACATTTTTTATGTAATAAGTCTATCGAGGTTTCAACTAGCTCGCTACAAACTATTACAATTATACCATCTACATATTACCAGGTAAGTAATAGAACGTCAGTTATCAGACACCTAGTTACTTTAACAGAGCTATTCAATGGCAAATGTAGTTATGTTTTATTTTTCCGTAAATGAGTTGTTATCTGACCCATTTCTTCATCGCGGGCCGGTACAGTGTGCGCGGTGGTGAGCGGCGGTGCGCGGCGGCGCGCGGCGGTGCGCGGCGGTGCGCGGTGCAGTCAGCGGCGATAAGGAACGGCAGATATCGCGCGGCTCGATTTGGCAGCGCGCGCTAATAAAGCTGGTTAAATTTTGCCAGCGCTCATTCGCTTATTAACCCTAAGGGAGCGCCCACAACCGTCGGACCCAACATTGTTAATAAAACAGTTACGCTGAAAGAAAACATTTTGTAGCTGAATATTTTCTTATTTTTAATTTTGACTTATAAACGAAGGCTGAGATCACCCGTCAAAGTTAGTTTATATAAGTTATAATTATATTTAATTACGATAGTTATAATTGACTAGTACGTCAAAAGATAAGTCGTCCGTCAACGGCGCAATCCATGGGACCTGCTCTCTTTATAACAGGGTGCAATTGACTTAAACAATAAAGATACGCAAGTATTACGAACTTAGCATTATGTTAAACGCATCTTAAACTGATTTCAGTACAATATTGATTGTCAGATTACCTATATAAAAGCGATAAATAAAAAACGCCATTTTCGTATGATACCTTTAAATATGTACCTACTATTTAATGGCAACTATGTAACATAAAAAAATTATTTCTATAACTAGCTAAATATAATTTTCAAATATCAATGGCATTTAATATTCGTGTAAGATTATACAAGTAATTTAGTTGTGCCGCGTGTGGCGCGGTCCTAACATAATTCGTACTGTTTATCGTATTAAATCCACAGTTGGTGCTGGAGCTGGTCCAACAGTGTCTGCATGTCGGGCCTCGTTTAGAATATCAGCCGTAGCATTACACTGTATGTTTTAAAAGAAATATTACTCGAACGTCGCTCTTGTAATGAATGCCTTCGCCTCCGCTAAGTGTACAGGAATTAAAAGTAAGGATACACTTCCGATGATTTTACTATATTATGTGCCTATTTGTATGTCTTCCTATTTAACTGTATGAGCTTCCAATATTGATACGCTTAAGGAAATATCACTGAAAAGAAATCAACTGCTACACATTTTTTTATTAGAAGAATTCTGTCGTATCCTTTACACCTATTTATTACCTGTAAAAGGTTGTAATTATATATCCGGATTACACACATTAATGAATATACTGGAACCTTTGATGACACGCGCCCCGCGCGCAACGCCCCGCACTCGTTGAAAATTTAATGATCGCAGCGACCACGACATCGTGTCTGTAATGGATGTGTAGCAACTTACTCTGCTATATCTTTGGTAATGTTAAAAAAAACAAGACTTTTTTGTTTCAATCCACACGTACTTCCCTAACACGATTTACCTAGCAATACACTCGGTGTCACAAAAATTGCACCTCGTAACCGGTTTTCGATTGGAGGTGCGATTTCTGCAAATAACTTTATATGAGTTTCTACGAGGAACTTGGCGCCTATACACGTCTTAATTATTCAGTCAGCGAAGTAGACAATGTCGTACATTTATTTTATTCTTAACTTTAAGCTTGGCTCACACTTCAAATTAATGTTTTTGATGAGATTCTTAATTATAATTAGTAAAGTGACATCCTCTCAACTAGCATGGCTCAGTGCGCGAACTCTATAAGTTATACTCGTATAATTTTATATTTGTTAATGAAAAAAAAATTGCTTCGTTAATTTAAATGCGACAAAGTTTTTTGAACATTTTGAGAGCCGCTCCCAGCACTTACCTTCAGCCGCGGGGTGCTTGTCGCATCGCCACATCATTAGTGGTTTAATGATGTCGCCAAAAACAACATTCCGTGAGGTGCAACATGTCACAACATGCTTGGATATTAAACACACTCGAACACTTGAAGTTTGATATTAAGATTTAGGTTATTCGGTTATTGGAAATACTATTATAATTAATTCATAATAATATGAGGCTAGGAAAATAGCATTATCTTTTTATAATATGTAAAAGCGCACACCCCTAGAGATCTACAAGACTGTCACAAATGGTATGATGCTCTCCGGGTGGGAGTCGGTTGCTAGTTAATACGCCGCGCGCTGCAGTCATGTCTATTTCCCAAATATATTAGGACCTGAAGTCTCTCTGCAGGGAATATAGTTTGCGTGACAAGAAGCCTGACGTGCGGGTACATGACGACAATTTACCCGAATATCTTTGCCGATGTACCGAGTAACCCTGCTAATACCACGTTTTATCTGTTCCGTCTAGGGCGACTGTATTATAAACGGCACGCACAGACCGCTGTTAACCTTGAAATGGATCCTTGCATGTGATTCTAGACATTAGTAGAACTAAATAAAGTAAGTTCGTTTAATTGAATATAAGAAAAAATGCTCATTTAGAAATTAGCCCTATACTGTCATTTCCATTATTTTTGTAAAGAGAATGGGGATTTGCACTAGTTTAAGGAATTTCGAAGAGATTTAACATTGATGACAAGTAATAAAAAATAGGCATACCTACGTATATTGGGTAAAAAAGTGTTGTTCAGAGAGGTGTGTAAGTGAAGTAACTAACGCACAACGAACGTGCACAAGTGGCGGCGCCGCGGCCGCGCCCGCGCTCAACTTATTATGATAATGAAGTGTTCAAATTGGGGTTAAACTGTTTTGGAAAATGTACATGTTTCACAGTATTAGCCACCTTCTCTGGGTCCTAATTATTTATTATTTTGAAATCGGCAAAAGTACAGACGGGCTACATATGTAGCGTTGTCAATCTCTTTAAAATTACAAAGGAACAAATAGTAACACAATATGTTTATGATGTTTCACGTAGGAGTATCAGGAATGGTTCTGCCGAGGGCACTAAAAACCTTGCTCCTCATATTTATTTATCTAACTCCTCAAACATTCTGAACAAAATTGCGAAGTTTCATCAGCACTCAAAATAATTAGTTGTCGCATGTACTGGAAAACTGATATTTAGCAACCGCTCGAGCTGCATTTGGCGACGCATGAGCGAGCCAGTCGGAGACACACGATCGCTTACAACTGCCTCGCTGCCGTGAGGAGGTCTCCCGTCTTTGATCACTGAACTACAAGTATTTGCACACACGATGCCGTCAACATAATGCTTCTTGATTGCACGATATTATGCGAGTATTCAATTTAAATTTTCCTATGAACCGAGGCATTTGGAATATTTATCTGAAGTCAATCATTTTTAAGGTTACCTAACTTGCTGGACCAAATTGTTCGTTACAATTGTTTTTATGCATTGTTTTTTTGCGGTTAAATAAACAAGATATTTCCTTTGAGAAGAATTTATCTTGGCTAGCTGTGCTGGCTTAAAAATATCATCCATTGACTTGTGCCAAAATAGAATGTTAATCGAAAAAGTTTATTTTATTGTGTTGTTGTTCTGAAACGCAGATACGATTTCTATTGGTATCGCCGATGATGTGCCCGGAAACTTGTCTTCGGTTCGAAGACTGACTTCAAGCAACATTGTTTTGTGGTTGGATATTAAATAAAATTTATTGGACATCAAATCCAATAATAAACTATGTCATGTATTATCAATAATGACCCTATTTGTTCTGTAAAGTATAAGATTCGAAATTTGCCAAAGCAGACGTTTATTGCGAGATTTAGGTCGTAGAGCAAATATAGATGAGTACTATATCTTTTCTGTCAAACTCATTTAATTTTATTATATGTCCACGGTTCGGTTAAAAGGTTCCGGATCTATTTGTATTTAGCGACGTTTTTTAAACTTTTTTTTTAACCCCGGCTCAAACGATGCAGAAAAATTTACTGATTCTCAATATTATTATGTATATAACTCAATAATATCTTTAAAAAATGTCGCTTAATGCAAATAGACCGAGAACCGTCGATGTATGTTGTAAGCTCGCTAAGCGATGAAAGCTGTGGCGCCGTTTTCTCTCGTCGCAGACTGCTGAGCCATTCGACCAATCGGTTAGATTCCCTTGCAACTGGTGTATATTAATAAGATTATACAAATACACTACAGTGCCTCTTTAGACAATTGAGACGTATTGGCTGCCATTAAAACCGTGTGCCCATTTTCTTCTTCCACATCGGCGAGGCCATTGGTAAACGGAAACCTATCTTTTTGGTCATTTACTATGAGGTGGTGTGTTCATCGATTTTAAATAAAATATTAGATTAAGTAGTTAAGCCATCCAACACAACGTTGCGTCATCTGTCTGAAGTAAACTAGTAACACACTACAAGTTATTCATACAATCATATTCGTCTACCGACACAATATGAATGTACAATAAAAAAAAAACTACATTCTCGTTTCCACCACTGAAATAGTACAGAAAAAAAGAAAAGCTTTTGAAATAAAATCACAAGTGGCGCTTCAATCATAAATAAAAACTGCGTTCGAACACTAGAATTGATTGCGAGCGCGGCTCCGCGCCGCAGCCGGCGAGTGGCTTACGAGTACGTTGCCGCCGGTCACCCAGGTTTCATATTCATTCATTTGTTACAATTACTTGTTGTAGATACTTGTGGTCGGTTACTTTAGGCAGCGGATACATTATTAAGTCGACGCACATGTATGTTTTAAAGACAAGTGTTATAAGTCCATGTCCACGGCGGCAGGGGACGGTGGCGCTGTCAGCTCGTTTGCTACCTTTTTTCTCAAAAAAAAGGTCGAATCGCTAAATAATTAAGTAATGCTCCCAGCCATAGATTAGATACAGCGAGAAAAAGAGCGAGTTCGTGACGTTAAGGGCTGGTTTCAAATACGAGTACTATCAGAACGTTCTACCATTTGCAACACCCTGGTTGGACTTAACCATTACTATAATTATTATCGTAATCCATCAACGCGATGTATGGATTGAACATTACTTACTTAAACTTAAACGAAATGATCTAGATAAATTCTCGTACAGTGCAACGTACCGATTCTTATTACATGGACTGAGATTTTGCTGTTAATTTGTTCAGAACGTGACTTGATAAATTCAGCTTGTGACTACTCGTCTATAATCCCGTTATCTGGAGGAACATTAAGCACTTGAAGATCTCTTTGAAACTCCTGCAGCGCTGTACCGCGATTAACTTGATTTAAAGGTATACTGATAAATTAAAGTACCTACTTTTAATTCGAAGAAAATTAATGAACAACGGTAAAAAAATCGTAATATTAATTATCTTGATCGATAAAACTGTATTTAATAAAGAAGTTTTCGTACATTTGATAAGTCAATGCTTACCTACTACAATCTCGCTTGATGGTAAGTGAGATGTGCCTTTACAAGCTAACATGGTAGACGTGCATTTAGAATATGAATATAGACGTCTACATTACACTCCACCGACGTACTCGATGCTTACACAAGACAAGAGAAGAATTAATGCTCAGAACATTTCATCGAACAAAGATTCTTAGTCAAGAAAGGTTGTCAGTAAATTCGGCTAAATTTGATTTTTATTTAGTTACGAATGATACGAGGGCAAATTTATTCAACGACTTCGCTGTCGCCGCGCCGCGCCGTGCAAGCGCTCGCAAACGTTTGCCGGCAACTATTTAGGTCGCAAACGTGAATATTGTTACTGTCGTTGTGGATAATGTTTGAAGAACGTAGCTACTACTTTTAGTTTATACGAGTAGAACAAAACAAATAAATATAGTAGGTACTTCTCTTCCAATTTTTATTTGTTTTAGTACCTTTTGGATAGTATAAACCTATTTAATAAAAATTACAAACTCATACTAAGTCGTTAACCATTACCCCCAAACAATCACACTACATTACACCTACTTCAGTTCACAACAGGTCTAAATAAAAAACACGTATGTATTCCCGCCCGCCCCGGGTCCACGGTAACTAACGTATTCTCAGCGTAACAATGTTGTCAATAATTGAGTTGTTCGAGTGGTATCGATAACGAGCCGCTAGCAAATCACCGAGGCTCAATAAATCAAACCTGAACCCCGCGCAGCGTACGAGTACGTGTGTCGCGTCACTGAACTAATACAATAATTCAGAGACAGCGCGGCCGGTTAATTATGGCGCGCTATTGTTTGCACACTCCCGCTTCTCCGAGTTCGTTCTCGTTGTGTGTAATTGCTACTCAATTGACACTGATTTATGGCACAATACATCGCTCATATGAATACAACGATATAACTTATGCGATCTATCATATTTCTATTCCGCTCTCGTTATTAACAATGGTTTGAATTTTGTGAAGTGAATCGATACTCAATACCTTTTGGACCTATTACTACTCGTCTACTACGTGTTACTACTGTCTACATCGCTTCGAAAATCATCTTCAGTGAACAGTTTGGCAGAAGCAAAGAACTCCCGACGTGTTTTTGTCTTCTTCCTAACAGTTTTACACACAGCACTTACTCATTACTCAATAAATCCGTTACATAATAAACCGTTACATAAACTATTCACCACCTAAATACTTTTATTATAAGGTTCATGGCACAGTATAGGTAAACTTCTGGAATAATACGAGTAACATGCGATGGTAGAAGTAAGACGTGTGGTGTTTACTGATTTCTCAGAGTTCTCTAAGTATGTATGTATGTCCTCGTATGTTTCTAAGAAGTGAGCGAGCATTAACGTGAACATTGTACATAAGCTGAATACTGGTGTGTACTTAGACTACCTAGTACCTAGTAGCAGTTTGTACGCAGCTTAAACACACCAATTACACTCGTTCAAGGCAGAAAGTAAAAGGGTACGAGGAGCTGGCTGCTGCCCGGTGGCCCGGTATTATATCAGGGCTTGTTCTGCAAGTGTAATGGCTAAGCTCAGGACGAGGAACAATAAATTAAAAGTTAGCTTATTAAACTGAGTGGTGTACAACACAACAACGTCTAACTGGACTTGTTCCGCGGAGCCGTGACGGGTATTGTCGAGAATGCTAAGTTTAATTACGCTAAAACGTTTACTGTAATTGTTGGCTGGTGCTCTATTCTATGCAATGTTGTTGTTTGAATGAAAATAGATGTCGTTACTGTGGCTATTACTTACCCGGCACATCGGGCGTCGAATATTTTAAAGTGACAAACAATTTCTTTTGGTTTCAATAATACCTCGCCGATAAAAAGGAAAGCTATAGCCAATAGTTTCAGTTTTCAGTTTCAGTTTTAATGAAATGAAATCTTTATTCGAAGTAGGTTTTTACAAAAACTTTTCGAACATCAAACTACGCCAATGCTTCACAAATCCCTACCGTGAGCGGTCCCGAGAGAAGAAGCAGCAAGAAACTACCGAGGTTTATTTTTTTCTGCTCCCAGTTACAAAAGCTACCATGACTGCAACTCAGATTCAAACAGTCTTATCTTTATAATAGTCATCCAATTTATAGTAAGCTTTAATAATTCGTATTATGTATCAGATATTACTATGATGTAATTGTACGTGTCTGTATCAAATAAATGTCGAAGGTATTTCACTCCAAGTGAAGGCGACCCACTTCCCCGGCATGTGCGATGGAAGCGTTATTGACAATAAGGTTTTCTGTCGATGTCGGAAAATAGAACATTTTCAAAAAAGACCTATCGCCATTCATATTACGAGCAGGGTGTCACATAAATAAGTTACTTATATTGAAATGAATACATTAGGCGCGTACCCCACTGAGTAAGTAATGTGCTAAGGTGAGGCGCGCTTTTCTCCCGGCGACTACGACGCCATCATTATTTTCAATATTTTTTATAAACAATGGTGAGATTTATTTAATCTACTGACGTATCCACTCAACTATACTAATAATACAAAGAAGTAAGTTTTCTTTGTAAGAGCTAATCTTCGTAGAAAGAAAACCGATCATGAAAATACTTTCCCATTTAGAAAAATATTAGAAAACAGAAAACTATTTAGGATTGATATAGGCTATACATACATAATAATATTATGATTGAATAAAAGTTCAGAGACATAGTAATGGCATATGTATATGAAGTCAGTGAAAATTTGACAAGATTTGTTTACCGGCGTGCGCTGAGACTGAACGGTCCGCTATAGACGAACATCATTTGTTCATCTAAAATGTCGGTCTCTTTCAGTTCTACAAAAAGTCCGCGGTACTGTTTAGCGTTTATATACTTACTATATTTTTCCGGCGCGAAAAGAAGGCCGACAGCTAGTTATGCAATATTTTTACATTGAAATTGTTGTAGGCATAGTGTGGTACTTGAATTGGCAAATACATATTAAGGTTTACTACGCACTAACATCGTTAACCTGTAAGTCAAATCTTGGTCAGCACTCAGTACTGTGTAGGCTCTGCAAGCATTATAACAGGCCCTCTTACAGTAGTGACTTAGATGTAACAGATTACTTAACACTCAATTTTGTCATCATCACGGTCCCATTTAACTTTTACTTGTTTGTAGATAGAAACATATCGTGGTAGCGATGTCGGCAGGTCGTGTCGTAGGTCGTAAAGCGCGCTCCTCCCTTAATATCTGCCAGGTCACGTCACACGAGACGACAAGCGGTATTATGTTAAGCGCCGGCGCTCAACAATTGATCTTGTGCGTACTAATAAACTTCGTTGCTTTGACATAGGTATTCTGCCCATCACCGGAGATGTGTAAGAATATTGATATTAATAAATTCCGACGAGCTCACTCCTGCGTAACATTATCCTTATACTAAGGATGTATTGACTGATACATCGCAATTAATTAAGATCTGATAAGAAATTGTACGTGTTATGATAAATGTCTCATTACGGGCATGTAACACAAATATACCTACCTATAGGTTTCTAACTTAATAATCTTAGCAAGTTTATTTACTGATAATCTTAAACTATTTCATAAACATAAAGTAAGTATTTCACTTGCCGAATTACTCTACGTATCAATCGTTGTGCAAAATAAGTCCAAGTGACGATGGCGGGTTATTATACTATTGAAGAGCACGGGCTTGCGGAGCCTCTGGGGACTGCAGTGAAGTCCAGTCCCGGGAGCCGCGAGCCGCGGGGCACGCCTGTGCGGCAACCATATTTGTCTGCCGCCGTAATCCGATTAGTTCCAGTGCCGGTATATTCCTTCCAAGTGTGGATGCCACCGCTGCAATATTAATTTTGGTGGAGCGAGTAAATTGAGCCATAAGATTATCCGTCGAAGATAGCCGGTAGGTCATAAGAATTATTCGATGTTTAGCTTTAGGTTAGAGGTCTCCGGGTGACGGGAAATTCTAACATTCAGATCATAATTCATCATTACAACCCATAATTATCCCACTTCTGAGATCTCCTCTCACGATGAGAGGGGTAGAGGCCATAGTCCACTTCTCTGGCCAAGTGCAGATTGGCAACTTCACACTACTTTGAGAACCTTATGGACAACTCTGAGGTGTTAAGGATTTGAATCTAGAACCTCACGTTTGAGAGACCAACGTTCAAACCACTAGGCTATCACTGCTCACTCAAATAAACCACAGCAACACATCCTGGTGTGGGCAGAACTGGCCTGACGATGGGCTACAGCCACTTGTCTCCGCGAGGCAATAAAATAGTTATCCGCGGTTTGCAGAAACGTATTTAATAAACGGTCGCCACCGCCGCGTTTCAAGGGATGACGCTCCTCATGAATAGTAAATTTTATTCAAATACATAATTTTATTCGACCTTAAGAAGTTTTTTCCCGTGCATTTAAATAATTTGATGTATAATAATTATATTGTGCAATACAAAAATGTTTTATAACGGAAGTATTCAGCGAAACTGTAACAAGTATGTGGTAAAATAATTATTTCTGAATAGGTACATATAAATCGCCCTCGCGTTCCACCACCGAATAAATACACGACACTTTAAACGTGTCAAAAGTACCTGAGTGTCCCAACATACACGAAAGGGTGTCTGACACCGCACGGCGAGAGGACGAATTTCTATCCATTACAGTCGCTTCACCGTCGCAGCCGGTCGTTGCTTCAGTTTTATTTAGCGTCGCTCACACTGCCACGATCTATCAAATCCCCGAAGACTGAAATGGAATACGCCGCGCCACACCGGTATCAAAATCTCACACAAAATAATAGTCGAAAATGCGTATTAGGTACTATGGTAGTGGCAAGTAAGTCAATTTTCGTAGACACGCACAGGGTACGGTTTTTATGTAAGCGCGCCCGTGAGTTTGCGTCTGAGCAAGCACACATTTTTTGATACACACATAGACAACATTTATCGATGTTCGTTAATAATCATTTATAATTTTGTTCGTGTTCTGCCTGTCCTTGATTGTGCATTTTTGACGACAGAATAAAGTATAAGTGACAGCCCTACGAATTTAGGCTGTTATCGCATATTCAAGGACGAGTTAGCCTACTGATTTTTTTGTTCTGGGGCACTACGTCTATCCACAGGTGCGACAGCGACTGCTCCGAGCGATGCACGAAATTCAATTAGTTTTATATAATAATAAATCCCCGTTGAACCAGAAAACACAATCTCTCAATATAAAATCCTTAGTTAAATCGAACTGCGCGCTGAAATGTTTTAATTAATTGGCTTCGGGACAAATGTGAAGGTATTTTAAATAACTCTTATTCATTCATAACTTTACGTCCGAGTCCAACTGTAGCAATGTTGATGATTTTATTAATGGCTTTATTGCCTTTAATAAAAATGTAGTTGTCATTTAAAAAATAAATTATTGCGATACTGTAATAATTAGTATCTTTCGGAATGCTGAGTTGATGAGTAAAAGAGCTAATTGCAGAGTCCTTCCGACACAAAGCGGCAGGTGCGGGCCGCCGGCCTGTATTTATCGAGCAGCACAGAAGGTGTTCAATTAACCCCCGAGCGAGCCGTTAACCCCCATTAAATTAGGCGATTTTCTTTTGTAATAGACTTTCAAAATCTTCATTGATTGGAAACGGGATCCACGTGGATTACGTGCGTCTATCTTACAAGAATCCATTTACTACGTGCTCCAGGGACACGTTTCAAATATATTATTTGGTACAGTTGGATTGATTGGAGGTTATTTTTTTAGGGAACAACTGCCGTACAAGGACACCTGTGACTGTAAAAAACTTTAAATTAGACAGGCGGGACGGGAGGCAGATATTCTGTTAATATGACTTGTTATTAAGAGTAGTAAGGAGTTAGGTAGTAATCGTTAGTATTTTTTCACACTCGAAGTTGATCACAAATGCGTGGCTACCCCAGATGAGAGATGACCTCCTGTAGTAAAGGAGGTGTAGGAAGAGAAATATTTCAGAAAGACCAATTTCTACATGCTTCTTACCAAAGCTTGGCAAACATTGTCTCAGCGGGGCAGCGGCAAGCAGCGGCAATTTTATCACTTGCAGTGTAATGGAACCATGAACACATTTTCTTCTGTAAATAAAACCTTTAATTTGTTTTTAACGACGACATTCCTTCTATTTTAATTATTGGAGCGTAAGAAGGGGACGATTTTAATTTTGTGTTTTCCTGTTGCGAGCTCTCACCGACGAAGGCTGACAGTGAAGAGACAGCGGAGTAATTTAACGTAATTTTCACCTTTTTATAATTATTAATCGTAATCAGGATAGATACAAAAACAAAATGTACTACTTTTGTTTTTATTTGTAAACTTTCCAGGTAAAGTTAACTACTTCCGAAAAAGAGATGATCAGGTCAGCTCTACATGGAAACTGTGTTAAGAGGATTTGGGATTTCCTCGGAGCGTATCGCGTGTCACATGAGGCGCGGGTGGGGTGTCGTGTGTCTGTGGACGCTACGTGGCTGCTGAAAATATGAACTTAATTAAGTTTGTCACACTTGCTGTATGTTTATTTTGTAAAAAACTAAAGCTTTTTAAAACTATTTAATTTGATTTTAGTTTTAGTCATTTTTAAAGTATTTTTATCCATGAACCTGTGAAAAGTAACGTGAAAAAGTATGCTTTTTTGTTACATAATTTATTGAGCAAAAACATTCATGTCCTGTCAAAGCTAATGCCATTCAATATAAAATAATCAAGAAACAAGTTAATACCACATCGTACAGACAGCTCACTAGAAAATACAACAATAAATATGCCACAGAAGCATTACAGGCTGTATAAATCAGGCGGACGGTTTATAACTGGAATATGCAATGGAGCCGATATTATTAAAACTAGGCAAGCGCGCGCCTCCGCGGGCGCGGGGGTTCCATAACATCGCTATTAACTCCTAAATAAATAGCCAGGTACTTGCAGAACAAAAGATTAGCGTCGAACCATTGGTGTGCCCTTATAAACCGGTCACGAAAATACTCGTAACTGAGGAGGCTTAAAGCATACTCCACTATGCCTTCCTATGAAGGACTGGAAGAACAAATGAATACATTGACATTATTATACATTCTGACGAGGTGTTCAGACCAACTGCATTACAATACTCACTTACATCTTTCCCAGAATGCAAGAATAACTGGCGTCACAGGCCACGTTTGTGTTCGAAAAAAAAATTACTGGGATGGTTCGTCGAATTCTTATCTGAAGATGGATATTGGATTTCACACGGTAATAAAGGTCTCACAGAAAAATGGCTTACATTATTATTAGGTTCATCGGCGCGCGCCGCGGAACCTGGAAATATGACACTGCACAGAGAGTACTTAGCGCTGGAATTATTTCTGTTTCCTCGAGAGTAATGTTTCGAGGATTTACTTACCATCCCTCTTGCCTTGTTTCAGTTTTATATCTGAGACAGCTAACGTTAATCTTTGGATAGAAGCGGACGGATCGTTTAGTAGCTGCATTATCTCTTGCTCAGTCTAGTTTCCTGCAGGTTCTCTTTATATTTAATTTTAATATTTCTTTTTGACAACGTACTCAAATGATGTATTTTTATAGTTAAAATAAAATATCAATTTGATTTATTGCTGAATTTACACAGATTACAGTTTTTATAATACTCGAATATGTAGGTAGCTAATCAATACTCATATTATAAAGCTGAAGAGTTTGTTTGTTGATTGAACGCGCTAATCTCAGGAACCACTGGTCCGATTTTGAAAAATTCTCTCAGTGTTGGATAGCCCATTTATTGAGGAAGGCTATAGGCTGTATAACATCACGTTAAGATGAATAGGAAAAGTTTTCCCACTAGTAATTAATAATTGTGGTTCAAATTAATAAAATTATGTATTACTATAAGAAATTCTGGTTATGAAATGTGCTCATAGCTAAATTCAAATCAATAATATGAATTAATAAAAATCGTTACACAAGTTCAGGTGGCACGGCCAGTTCGTTAGCTACCCTTTGTCCTTAAAACGAATGTTAAATGCAAGCGCCGACCACAAACACGTAATATGTTCATTGTTTGTCGCTAACAGGAGCACATTACACCAGCGGGGCTTAACTCCAACATGTCGCTTTGTTACAAAAAACTTGAGCGGCCCGCGCTCACCGCGGCTGGTTAAGCATTTGATTAATGGTTAAGGAAATAATCTCTTGCAATACTTAAACATGTTTGGGGTTGTCTCAACAGGTGCCGATAGTATTACTAACCCTAATAACATTCGATATTTCTGTGTGTACTCTCAGCGTGGCTAAAGAGATTTCACTTCAAAAATGCAAGATTCAACAGAAAACATAAAACTTAAATGGAGCACAGATAAAATAATAACGAGAGCGGATAATATCTAGCGTGAGAAATAATTAAGTTGTCCGTTATACTGCTGCTCTACATTAAGCCGGGATAAAGATAAAGGATGTACGGAAGGTATGATTTAGAGGAAACATTTTCCATGTTTATTTTTCTGATACATGTATTTTTGTTTTATTATTTTCCCACTTCTTTAAGCTGACTCAGCGATATTAAAACGAACATTACAAGAATGTTTTTCAATACCCGAACTTATTCAAGTATTTTTAAAAGTATGTAAAAACTTTACAGTTTTTTCGTTATAATTTGTATAAAATGCTCAATTAAACTAACGTTTGATTCCCAAACACTAAACCCGAAAAAACCAATTCACTCTTTGTCTTTAGCTTAAACAGAAGAAATGAATGATTGGTTTAACCGACCACTAACATGTCGGCCCTAGGACAACTAAATTTAGCTTGTCGCGTTGTGCGACGAGGCGAGAGGAACCAATTCTTTTAATGTTGTTTCCGAGAGTGGGGTCACGAGCCCGCGGCGACATCGCGACGTGGAGAGAAAGCGCTTTGTCTAAACACCAAGTTTTTCTTCATTTTATTTTAACTTCTACGATTTGTGTGCTTGTTACACGACTACTTTTGTTCTCTAGAATTGGCAGAGTTACAGGTCGGAAACGCAAAGTGTGAAAGAGAATGATTAATAAATTCATTTTTAAAGTATTAGGTGTGGACTATGAGACTAGCTACAAAATATTAGTCGTAAGTCTACGAAATGTCGTAACTAAAATTTTGTTCAGTGCACTTACTTCAAGCTTGAAGGAGTAGAAGTTAAAGAGCTGCAATTCAGCACATAACACGTTCTAATTAGATACATCGGAATGTGGTAAGGCGTCAAGATAGAAAATAACGAGGATCTATATTTTCAGTTTAAATAAGAGGGTTACTTTTGAGTAGCAAGGAAATTTGCTGTAGTCGGTCGATCACTGAGGATTAACTCTGTCCGGTGGAGTGCTCCACGCGCGGCCGGACTATTAGAATTTTCTTTATATCTGAGTTGCCTGAACCGTAACAAAATTACAACCATTATCGGATCCACGCGAACATGGCCCCGACACCATACTTGTAAACGATAAACATGATATTAGAAATAATTAGGATAATACATTTATTTGAGATAATTTTTGTTTTAATACCAATTTTTGAATTGAATCTTCTTTAGAAACGCTTTGGTTAGAAAGTTATGATACTACCATATAAGAGACTCATAATCAATTTCTTTCTAATCCGTTTTAGATTTATACAATGACACAATCAGCGCCGTCTAGTGAAACAACGTCGAACTTGGCCGAAATGCACTGGCTACTTCTAATTCGGAATGGTACTGTCTGACTGTTATTCTTTCTTTTCACTATTTTGGTTCAGTACCGATGAAACCCCGGACTGATATTGTCCGATCGATGGTTCAAGACATTGTCTTGAAAAAATGTATTCGTATTCGTTCGCCGTAAGAGATACCAAATCGGGGATTTATCGCGCGAGTCCGGTGCAGGGAACTGTGTATCATAAGTGGCCATCGATCGCGGAGCAGCTGGGATTTATGACCGCAAGCTCAGAGCGCTCCGAGAGACCGCGGGACACGCATGCAAAAAATTGCTTTTCATTTACACAAAATAAATGAACGCCGCGCTCCTGAAATTCAAGTTATCGCTGCGATTAATATTTTTTCAAAAATAATGATATAATTTTCAGTTGTACTCACATATTGTGAAGCCGCTGTAAGCCTGCACGTATTTGATTACCCATATTGTGGAACTCGTGCGGGATTCTCTGCGATTAATTCATCGGATATGTTAGTTAGGGGTTCGATGAGTTCCAGGAGCACATCGCATTTAACGATAGCGCCATCGATATTACTGCATTTGTATATTATTCATTAGTGAAATGCCTCGGATCGGGATGATTTATGACGTAACCCGATTGCTACATTTGTTTATATTGTCGGCAGCAACCGTAACAAATGTGTGTTTGCGGGCCGGATTACCGTCGTAAATCCGGCCGCGTCAGCGATGCTAACTACGGATGGCTTAATGAACGCTCCAAATAAAATAAATCTGCTCTACCTGCCGTATTTTAGTGATTTAGTTTTCCCGTTAACGTCATAATTAAATACGGGAGGCGACGAGTATTGTTACTGATATTTTTTTTTATTGAGAGGTAACTTGATGAACTATAATATTTATCTTCATTGTATTGCTAACGATAGTGGCAGTTGTTAGCTGGGACGCTCTATGGGCGCGGGATGAGGTCGTGGCTGGAAGAACCTCATGAGTCCATCCGTACAACTGCGGCCGCTCGCAGTTAACGTTGTTCCATTGATCACAAGCTTTCGGGTTGCCAATTAGCTGCTGTTGTCATGCAGCTGCACCTACTACAGAACACAGTGAACGGAACAACGTTATTGCAATTCTGACTTTATCACTTAAATAATAATTATGATGGAAGAAGATAGTTAAGATTAAAATATTATGACTCAAATTATGATCTATGTTAGACTGTAGGCATTGATCAAATAAACTTTTATATTTTCCCGGGCTCCCAAACCGATGCGAGCATGGGAAACTCATACAAAATAAAAACACATTGAACAGATTCGTCCTATTAGTTTTAATATTATTCAAAACAATTCCCGTCAGAAGCGGAGGAAGAAGACGTAATATTCTAACATCAATAAGAAATTGAATCTACATTCGCAGCGCCACCGCCGCCGCCGCTCCGCGCCACGAAGCCAAAGATATTGGAAAAAAATGTCGCAAATTCCGACTCGAATCACTTTGTAATATTTACGAGGCACGACTCCGATGCAGCACAAATGACATAAGATGCGGAATGATTCGCATTTAATGTCGAACAAAGGGAACTCGGAAGCCGGATATCTTGTCGTAGAGAAATCCTTTATTTAAAGGATTTATTGTTAGTTTTTCTACAGCAATTACTGCTGGAGCGGCGCATTGCGCGGCGTCTCCGGGCCGCTGCGGGCGGCGCCGGGACGTCGGTACCGACGACCGGTAGGCATCATTTTGAAGTGAAACATCTTCACCCGCGTTGAGATTACTCTGACTTATTATGAAATACTTGGACTTTCAGAGGGGCGAGGTTTTCAATGTCAGTACATTACAGTTCTTTCTTTTTACAACAATACAATATATCTACTTTAATACGCACATGCCTTTTTTCTATCGTGAGCGTTTAAAATCAATCATTATCTATATTGCACTGCGTATATAGAACACAGGTATCCATCAAAACTGTACATTTATGTGTTTGTGATAATGCTGCAGGCATGCGCGGTAGCACAATTCCACGGCGGGCTGATTACAGCGAGCATTTTAATTCAGAGCGGAATTGAATGTTGCGCGTTTGTTTTTTATCTTTTACAGATTGCCGATTGTGTCGGGCGAATAGTTCGAAAGGTTCACAATAATACCTCGGCCTGTGAGACGCACTGAGGTGATGGATTAAAAAACGGGCGATACTCCCTTTACGCATGTCCTAACCATAAACATTTTTATAAAGAGTCAATGTTAGAACTATATTCCATAAGTATCATATACCTCATTATATTATATAGCTGCAAGCTTTACTTTGCTCTTATTTAATCGCGTAAATTTTACTATTGCTCCAAGTTTTTACTTAGTCAAAACTTACTCGGTAGTCGGTAGATATAAAACAAGGGAATTTTAAGCAACAACTATCTCTTAAGAAAATTACAGTGGTAGTGAATTCTAGTAGCTGGAGCGCGGCCAAGTCGTAATAGTGATCTGGTGGAGGAGCCAAGGTTAATGGAGGCTTTGTTGTGCGCTAAACGCCGGCCGCCCGCTCCACGCGCGGATTCAGTATAAGGCGCTTTCCTATTGTTATCGCTCGTACGATGCTGCGATGCGATTTCATAGTGACGCACGACGTTGCACTATGATATCGCATCGCAGCATCGTACGAGCGATGGCAATAGGACAGCGCCT
>DWKA01000282.1:0-18603 GCA_018249155.1 Panoquina ocola ocola
GAATTGGACTATAGCAAATTTAGCCTGTAATATCTTTCCAGACAGAGCAGAACCATCTTCAAGAGCTAGCAACACCAACTTGAGTACTTCCTCTTGCATAGCTGGTCCGAGAAATTGGCAACCTCTTGCTCTCACTGCCGCCCATAGGTTAGCACTTAACTGCTGTGGATTCTGAAAGTAACAAACGTATATTATAACATGTCTGTTATAAATACTGCTGTAGTAATTAACTCAGGGCTAATGATTCTAATTGATATAATAATTTTACTTAAATATCAGTCTATGTGCAAGCCAATACAACCACTTATAAGTGGTTATTCTTATAAGTGGTTACACTTATTACTAGGTCCAAGTTAGTACATTTCTGTCAATATAAATACTTAACTGTGGAATGCTACAGTTTCTATTTACCAATTAAGTATTTTTTTACAAAAAGAAAATTAGTACATACTTTGATAAATATATCTTCTTTTTTGTTATGACGAAATGAGGTTTCTTATCCCCTGATTGAGTATAATATAATTACAAGCATTTTTTGCTGCTATTTACCTGATGTTGCAGTATAAGCTCAGTGACGGTTCTCTCTCCAAGGGATCTTGCCGCTCTCGCTGCTCTCCCACGACCTTCCTCATCCGTTATAGCACATTGCAACAATGTCACCAGCTTTCGTTGCATAGGTCTCGATAATCTACTTCCAGCCATGCTGTTGCTTGCTATATAAAAAAAATTAGATCTTATTAGACTATTCAAATTTGACAGTTTAATGTTTACAACATATAACATGTTATATTTATTTGCAGTATAACAGGTTTTTTTCCATCAGTATTATCTAACAACATCTCCGAACTTACTCTTGTTTGATTTTTGGGCTGCTTATCATTATTATGTGGCAATAAAACAAAAATCTTATTGTTTTTGAAGAATTAGTGTTCTCTAGGTATTTTATGTTGACAGCCAGCTGATTCTCTTATTTGCTGTTTTTTTTACTCTACAATAAGTGCATTATGGGGGGTTGAAAATGGGTTTATGTCTGCCTTATTTTTAAATTAATAATCAGGTACGATAAAAAGACATTGCACAATTTTTTACCAAATAAGTCCATTGAAACAGACTTTATATATGACCAAAATTACTTACCACAAAGTTTGAGGTATATAGCGAGCTGTTCGAGGCATCGTACGATGACATCGTAGGCTTGTCTGTCCGCTTCGGGCAGTGCCTGGATGCATGGTGGATGGTACGGTTGCGCCGGCGGCGTATAACCGGCCAATTGTAAGAGCGCCGTGTTGACAACCAACTCGTCTGGCTCCGCTAGGATCACCGTCTATATTAATAACACATAAGATAAAATGAATTTCATTATTTATGTGTCCACAAAGGTCTCAGAGATGTGTGAAGTCAGCCATTACACACTTAGCCATAATGGTGGATCATGACCTGTACCCCTCACATTGTGAGAGGAGACCTGAGTCCGGCACTGGGATAAGTATTATACATTGTTATTATAATATACCTACAACATTTATTCCCGAGACACTATGCAAACAATTAAGTGTTAAAGTTCATCAAAGATTGTCTTTATGGTTTTTTGTATCATAGGCATTGGTGGCGAAATCATTATGATCACAGTAAAATTTTGAGCACTCACTACCTATAGTGAATAGTACATTGTGATTCATTATAAATAATTAATTTGCAAACAAACACTACAAAAATAGATTTAGTCATGGTGTCTATGACTAATTTTAATATACAATTTCAAATATAGTATAAAAGCTGCTTTATAGCAAAGAGTGGGTAAGTGATTAGGTCATGAATATTGTTATCGCATATCTAATATTACAGTGTCGGATAATTTTAGTCAGAAGTCAGCAAAAAGATGCAAGTTTATACATCCAATATTTGATACCCCTGAGAAAATCTGATTTCATACTTCACTATAATGTGACAACTCAAAATTATGGATTTCAATGGATATATAGAAATATAATTGAAGAACTAAAATAGCTGTTTTACAGATATGGTATTTAATTCTTGAATTGATTACTATTTGATGTTAACAGAAATAAATAATTTCACAGAATCATGATCTTTCATAAAAATGATATATATTTTGTCCCCAAAACATTCTTTATTTGTACAGGATTTATCAATATAAACATAATACGTAGTTAGGAACAGTCTAATATAGTTAAAAAAAGGTTAAAATGATGGCTATTTAACAACAATAACAAGCTAACCAAAACTACATATGAATGTTGTCTGTATGTTGATTTCAAATTATAGAAGAATTTTTGTCAATTATGGATACAAAATATAACACAGTATAAAGATAATAAATACATAATATACTCAATAACTTCATTGTAATGTTGATCCAATTAAGATAAAGTTAATCTGAAAACTAGACATCCACAGCTCAATATACTCATTGATTTATCAGCAAATACATCTAATCTTTAATACATCTGAAATATTTGAGCCACTACACAAAAGTTACTAAATCACAGATTCAATTCAATAAAAATAAGAAATTCCACCAGCATTTTTGATGAAATTTGTACATGTCTTTGTACAGTACAGGTATTTGTATTAAAATCAATCAAATCCAAAGTGAAATTTTGCCATTATAGCCAAAGGCCATTCTATTCACAAGATTGTTCTTTAATTCTAAAGCTTAATGGCCACAATTTTTGCTATTTCTCAAATAGGAACTATGTAATGGTTGTGACTTTCAAACATAAAAAATATTGATGTTTTCTTGAAGAATTTTCTAACTTACCTGATCAAAGGGGCATTGTTTCCTGTGTAGATGTTTAAGACAATGTTTACAGAGAGTGTGCCCGCAACCAAGGCTGATGGGACTGCGAGGAGGAGGGCCGAATTCGCGGCCGCAGACTGGACAATTGAGATAGTCCGTCCATTGTGGCGCCTGGATTGGCATGCTGAAGACAAGAGCAGGTTCACACGTACAATAATCCAAAACACCTATTCATTTTTAGTATTGGTTAACGACAAATTATTTTTAAACGTATTTACGATCATAGGGTAGTAGGTAATAGTATACAAGTAAAGGGGAGGTTTCATTTACTTCCTCATCTGTGGCACAAAGTGCGAACGTTGGTAGAAGGTAAACTCATAACTTCGCTATAAATAAAGGTTCATATCAAATAATATTGAGCAGACAGAAATTTCTTAAAATTTGACATGCTAAAATTGCCACCTAGGCAATGAGCTGAAAGAGGGTGATAAGTTTATAGTCACAGATGAATTAATTGAAAAAAACTTAACTATTCTCATAAGTTAATACTTTATTCTTCTTTATATTCAAATTACCTTAAAAATAACACGAACACTCATCACAAAAATAACACATTTAGCTTCTACACACTTCAAATCATGATCCGTCAGCAGAAGTAAGTAAACATAGACTAGATAGACTAAAGTAGATATCATAACCATTGAAAAAAAAAACTATCATCTTGCTTCGTTTCGTTAGAAATACATAAGAAAAAACATCATTTTTGTTGCCAGAAGTAGAGCGATATGACGACACAGTCTACTATTATAATAATTTTGGTATATTTGTGGCCATAGTTTTTGGTATCATGTAGATGGCAATGTTTTGAATTTGATATACACATCCAAAAATTTGACATAGATATGTGACAATGTGACAATAATGTCTTTGCAACAAAATACTGTATGCGTGAATGTTTGTTTAATATTGTATATAATATTGTAACTTGGCCAGGCGGAAAAGAGACAGATAGATGTACAGAAGTACGTTTTTTAGGTACCGATCCAATCATGATCCCCCGATACCTAAAAACGACTTCTGCGCATCTATCTGTCTCTTTCTTTCGGCTGGCCAAGTTCCTTGGCCTAACCTATAAACATCCTTAGGTAGTTATTTGGGTTAATAGTATGATATCTGGTCTAATCCATCACTTATCTGCAATGGTCATGTGGGTTTAGCATACCTTCATTTAATCCTCTATCATTCGAAACTCTTATCGCATGTACCTATCTAATTGCATTGATTACCTTCCAATCTAACTTAATCATCACCACTTCACAGGTTCAGGCAGGATGGTATAGAGTTCCATCAACCAGGACTCAATCTACCGCCTTCGGCTAGTATCCTCCCATTCGCACCCACATTCCATTCTTTCCATAGACACAGATTGTTACTGACGAGGATCATACCTTCAAATCTGCAAGCTTTGCAAAATGATACTATCAATTCTCAACTAAAGGTAAGTAGGTAATCCTATTAGTATCATGAATGTAAAAGTTTGTATGTTTATTCATCAATCACGCGAAAATTGATGAACGGATTCCTTTTTATTACCTTAAATGTAAATGAAATTTTTATAATGTGGTACAGTTCATATTCCACAGTTCATATTCTAGTTTTTTTTATAATAATATTCATCTAATTTTTATATGAATTGAACTCGTTCTTCGCTACGACTTTCACTTAGCAATTAAAACTTACATAGATACTTTTTGTGAACTTACAGACTATTTTATGGGATTGTTCTTAACTCCACAAATTAACCTGATTATTATCTTAGATAGGATGAGAGGGGCATTTTTAATTTAGAGTATAATAAGAAATTTTGATTATTAATTTCCAGTGTGCTCTCCACCACATGCTGTCGACAACTGTTGACGCTCGTTTACGAGGAAATGAGAATCAATGCAATCAGTTGTCCCAATATCGTGCCCTGCGAACTGCGCGGAATATTCCCCAAAGGTTTATAAAGGATGACGTTGAACTATTGGATTTATCACAAATGTTAGTAATATTATATTCTCTGTTAATTTTAGCGGAATACACACGTAACCATATACGCTCATCGAGTACTTTAACTATACTTTATTTACAGGAAGCATTCGGGTAAAAATGGCCAAATGAGACAATTCAACCCTAATGATGATGTCGAGTTTACAAACGGTTATGGATCCAAATCAGAACGTCAGGTATTGGGTGAAAGCACGTGTCCACTAGCCGGCGGTGTTGTCTATACTCTTTGGGGAGCAGTTTCAGCAGGAAACTTAATTGCTGGCATAGCGGCTGGCGCTGAAATGCAACGAGTTCCAACCTTGCAGCTAACCAGGGATTCAGGCATTAACTACCAAAACGTACAACAGTTTGTGACTTCAATTTTCCCGGCCACTCTTTCAGGTATGAAAGAAAGTTTTAAGTGTTAATACAGGATACAGTTGCAATTTCAACCGAGATCAATAATTCACATCTTTCTTATTGCAGGCGACTTGGCTGAAGCAGTACTTATACAAGGTACAGAGAGAGGTGCAACGACCATATCGGTTGGGACAGCAGGCAATTGGAACAGCACTCAAGCGGCTAGATATTTCATGTTGCACAGTCGTGAAAATCTTGAAATGACCGACCCTGAGATTCGTGGTGGGCTAGACGGATTTGTCTTGGGAAGCACTTTACAATCTGTTCTAGGAATCAGCAATACACTGAGACTGTCTCAGCTACTCGATATGTATTACTCGCCTTCGGTTAGTAATTAATGAGAAAATTTTATTCACCTAAAATAAAAATCATTATGCGGTTGAAGAGACTACCATCCACAAAGTTGTATTTTTGTTTATTTTTTTAGAATGGGGTATTTGATCCCCAATTAAGGGCGTGCAATCGTCGTGAACTAATGCAACAATATGTAGTGGCAACACAACTTATACAGGAGACGCTGGCATTTGCGGCCGCTTTAGACACTAACATGCCATTACGCGGTACTATTACAGGTGGACTCGATCAACTGGTCGCAAATGCCGTAACAAATTTCCAAAGTTACGCATGTAAGTATCGTAATCTTGACTTCAATAAATCTATAGTTAATTATAGGGCACTATAGGGCAGACGTCACTCTGCGTAACTCAGGAGACCTAGAGCATACTCCAACACGCTGCTCCAGTGCGGATTAGTGAAGGAAGGTGGTGGGATTCACAGTTAACAATATTTATGATTAACGTTACAAATATTTTTTTTCACAATAGTGTGATTCATTGTAATCTTTAATTATTTCATTTCAGCAAGCAACATCAACGACTTGAATTGCATCATCACTGATACCACAGCACACGATTACCGATTGAAAACCAATCTCTATGTCGTGGTAGATGCTTCATGGGACTATCGCGCCGTGTACCCAGCTATTTCTTTCCTCATGGATGGCATTGAAGTCGGCAAATATGGATCAAGTATTACTCTATTGAGCGCTTTTGATGGTAGCGTGGTTATTAACCAGACGTTTTCTCCGGCTCAATTCCACAGTAATTACACAATGGAGAGACATGGAGCAAGTAAGATATTATTTCGATTTTTGTATCTTAATTTTTTATTGGTCTGAGTTTATTCTTAAAAGATTTTTACTAAAATACCATTAAGTGTTAAGTTGGTGTACCTACATCTATATTTAAATAATTTAATTATTTAAATAAACGAGCAGTCCTCTGTTTCTATTGTCTTTGGAAAGTGTACTAAGTCTTGAACATAATGGGCATATGGGCATACCTAACTATGGGCATATTGCGCACAGTCATGCCATGCCACCGCAATCTCGTTTATCATTATTACATACCTATAACATTTTGGTATTATGATATCTGTACAAAACATCAAACCTATGATTTCAGTGTTAAGTGGCGTTAACCTACAAAATACTTTTGCAAACATTCGAGTTTTGATGCACGAGCAGTTGAACCAAGAAAGAGCTATGGAATACGTCGGTGGTAACTCTTCTGTCCTTGTCTTTTTGATAAATTCCGCCGTACAAAATAATGCGGCAATTTTCGAAGAAGCTAGGATTCTTAATGAAACTGTTCCTGGTAAGTCTATTGTTAAGTAATTACAAGTATTAGGTAACTGCTATGAAAATAATTATTCTGTATTTACCTACTACTAACAATCCGCATTGGAGCAGCGTGGTGGAGTATGCTCTAGGCCTCCTCAGTTACGAGGAGAGACCCGTGCTCAGTAGTGGGCCTCAATGGGTTGACGCCAACAATGTGTAATCACATCCTTCATTATTTTCTCCCCCTCGCCACTAAAGAAGTTTCACTTCAAAAACTAATTCTAATTATTTTTCAGATTTGCGGATACTTTTTGCTACCTCCACGAATCAGTTAAATAACTTATGGAACTTAGTACGCGATATGCATAACGATATAGCAATGGTATCTTTGAATACCGAGGGCACAAACGTTCCAACAGGAATGTCTGCAATAATGAGCCGTATTGCAGAAAGTAAGTACAAAATAAATATTAACTGTAAATACCTATAGGTATACACATTTTAATTTAACCTTTATTTATTTATTTTTGAGTCACTCGATCTTTGGTAGATTGGTAACGGTCTCTAATGTAGCTTTAACATGAAAAAGAATAGTATTATAGCTAGGTATTTTAGGAGCCACCTACTATAATTTATTAATTTGTATTTCAGCTAATAGAAGAATAGTCAACTCAAACTGTGGCTCTACGTTCCCTACAGAAGCCATGTCAGGTACCAGGCAATTTGATGACTTCCTGTCGCCTGGTTATATCAATTACTATTCTATTAGTCCTAATTATTTCTTTGGTAATCATGATAATAGAAGAGTACGTATTTCCCGGGCCGGCAGTGGAATCGGAAATCTTGTTATTTGTCATTCACGTACCGTTTCACAACCGAGGCAAGTATTTATATCAACTAGATATAAACGATACGAATATAATTTTATATCTTAATAATTATCATGTCATATACGGTATTTGTTGGCTCGAATGCATTGGATTGATAGCAATTGTAGAAAGATATAATTATTTATTCTGATGCACAATGGCTTTACATTTTAATTATTTTTATGATTATTTACGGGTGCTATCAAATCAAACTCAAAGTTTTAAATTGTCTTCTTATGTTTTAGACAAAACGCTACAACCATAGGGTTGGATCCGAATGCTATCACCTGTCAAACACTAACAAACGGAATAGTTGATATTAGTCTACAGAACGCTTGCGATGGACATTGGTTAATCAATTCGTGTCCACAGTTCTTCATATCCGTCCAGTCGTCTATTGTTGGAACTCCAGCTTTAACGGCTACTTGCAATGGTAAAATTTAATTTCTTTATTTTTCTATCTCTTTCTTGTTCTGCCTCTCTATCTGGTTCTTTAAAACAAGGCTTAGGACAAACGGGTCTGTCCTAGAATAAACTAGTTTAGGCTAAAACATGTTTGGCCGGTAACATATAGATAATAATATGTACTTTTAGGTCCAGAATGCCGTTTTCCATATGACATCAGGTACCAAGTACATATCCAAGACTTTGGATGCTTCAGCAGTGCCAGCACTATTGGGGTCAGCGTTTTATTGGTATTTGCTGCGTTCTTCCAAGTGCTACAAATATAGTATTTAAATTAATAAATAAGTTATGTCGTTATTCAGGGGTAATTGCTTTAAGCTGCCATGAGATTGAGATTGAAAAAATATAAAGCAGTGTTAAGTTTTTCTTAGCATAGGTACATAAATAGTAGGTAATTAATAATAGCCATAGGTATTAAATTAATTGACAATATTGAACCACCTGTATTTTTTCAATACTTTATATAGTACCTACTTAGATGCATATTGTATTATGTTTAAGCTGTTTTCTTTAACCTTTTATTTTAACGATTTGTGTGTGTTAATCCTTATTTTTAGAATAAGAACGACATTGTGTAAAGAACCATTTATAAGGAAGCATTTTGTAATAATATATATTTAAGCATTTAATCAAGTACTATATATTTATTTAATAACTAAATGTAATAAGTATGAATTTCTAAGTCGCAAAATGTACATATTGTTTTGTATTATGTCACAGGGTAATACGTAATTATGTAACGTATTTTGTTTTCATATTGAGGTTTGACCACATCCAATAAATACAAATATATTAATTTGATAAACATAACAATTGTGTTTCATATCGCCGTGTCATAGTGTTATCGTAATTAAATTAGTAATGGTTAGTAATTAAATATTAATGAAGATGTAATATTGATCACATCAGATATTTTTTTACTACAACAGACGTAGCTCTAACGTCTTGAATGCTACGACGTGCACTTTCATTTTGTAGCCAACTACGTAATAAAATTTTATAGTAAATCTTTTGATTAACCTTTCTGTATTACACGGACCTGATCACAAGCAATACAAACGGTATCACCGATGCATTGCTGGCTAAAGAAGAAGAAAGAATGAAAGAAAAGATAGACTCTCACTCAAGCCACCTTCTAGAACACTTGGTGGCTAACTCAAAGAAATATACCTACTTACCGAATAATATCAGTTATAATATAAATAAATTAAGAACATACGTACTATTATTAATTATTATTATTGACATTAGCTTACCTGGGAGACAGAGACCCAAAACGCAAAGGGTAAAAACGGGCCTACTAAAACTTCGCTGTCCGTCTGTCTATCTATTAGCGCGCTGTATTTCGTAAATCGTAATACCTAGGCAATTAAAATTTTCACACATAATCTATTTCTATTGCCGTTTAGAATAATTTAATATTAAAAACACAAATACCTAAATATTTAAGGAAGTTTCCCATACAACAAACGTCATATTTTAGCTCGATATGAGATAATAACGGCTACCAGGTAGACGCTTCGATTATCCTCAGAACATTTAATATTAATTAGATTTACTTACTTAAAAATAAATAATTCAATTTAATTAAAATAAACATATTTTATGGGGGTTCCCATACAACTGAAACATAATATTTTGGCTCGATAGTAATAAGTTATTACTAATAACGGCAACAAGACTCTTGAAATGTTCTCAGAATATTCATTTGTTATACCTACTTATACTTATTTTAAAAATAAATAATAATGTGATGTTATTTATAGATAATAGTGCTCCCTCGTGTGCGAATCCGACTCACAGATAGCCGATTTTTTATACTGTCCAATAGCCAAATTACATAAAACGGAACGTAATTCACGATGAAACTGTAAAAGTGTCAAGTTGACACTTGACACTGTCATTGTCATGTTTTCACATCTCGATAGATTTCAGCTGTAATAATATAAATATTTGTAAACATACGATAATAACCGATTTAAATAATGTCTGGTGAAGATTGTGAGTCCCTTGAGCGTGGTGAAGGAGATGGCCAGAAATCTGATAAAATGTTTACTCTAAAAAAGTGGAATGCCGTTGCTATGTGGAGCTGGGATGTAGAATGTGATACTTGTGCTATTTGCCGCGTCCAAGTTATGGGTAAGTCAAATTTTAGTTAAATATAACATAATAATTATTGTTTACTACGACTATAACACACTTACAGATAAATGAGTAACGTTCCTAAGCCAAAGTAAGTAGAGGTGTTTTTTGACTGACCAGAATATACTGTGGATATTACGTGTATATTTTGTAAGAATACTTTGTATGAAACTTTGATTATCAAGTTTGTATTAGAATAGTAACATTACTATTACTTAGTTTGAGCCAGAATCTTTGACAATTATCTACTTGAGTGTTAAAAACAAACCAATGTTTGCACTACTTTTGTAACATAGTACTTACATAAATCACAGCAATCTATGTGATTTAACTTCATTGCAGTATTAGTATACTACTCCTAGATACTATTATACTAGTATCATTTGGTTATGATTACTATTCAATCTGTCTAATCTTATGTGAATAAAGTTTAGCATGTGTAAGGCTCTATACGCAGAGACTAGCGAAGTAAGTAAAATGGTTAAAATTATAATATCTTGGTCAGGAGCAAAGTTGGGAGTCAGCAACAACAAGGGCATCCCAAATTCCTTTTAGACGGCAACATATCAGTGTTACCTGTAGTTTTTCTACATACCTACCTAACACATAAATTGGAAAGTAAATAAAAACACAATATTACTTTAACACAATGTTTTAATATCTTGTATATTTACACTTGTGCATAATTATAATTACAAACATTTCTATCACTAATATGTAACTTATGCCAATGCTTAAATATTCTTTAAATAATTCATTGAGAACACTTAAAGGTAAAATTTTTGGTGATTAAAAATAAACTAAGTATACTTGTTCCTACTACCTTAATATTTCTTCAAAATAATGACTTTATTAAACCATACATTTCCTGTTTATTACATTAATTTAATATTTAGTTATTTAAGCAATAATAAAAAAAAATTAAGATGTTAAGTAATAACTTAATAAAAATGGCTTATAATTGTTACTTTGAGTAAATTATACAAACTGCTATATACTCATTATACTACAGTTACACTGTATGATTCTTTGTGTTGTGGTTGGCACGGATGATACAATAAGACATCATAGTATAAATGTATACTACAACCAGTTAATAATTATTTATAGCTGGGAAATGTGTATCATTCCATTTTTTTATTTAATACTTTATTGTATGCTTAAAAAAAAATTATGCTCTAGGCCCCATTTAGTTTCCTGTCTGTCTGTCATTTACATTTTTTGTTGTAAATGTATTTACCTGAATATTTTAAATAGCCTTATTTCTGTGGTGCTTGCTATTAAATCCTTGCACTAGTTTGTGACTATCTAAATATGAGATTCCAATTACTAGCACCTTTGTGTATAAATTGAGAGCTTTTCTTGTCGACAGCAACTATATCCAGTAAATTCTAACATCCACTAGGTAACGGCTTAATATTTGCTATGGAACTCATCCTTCGAGTTCGAGGAGTAACTCGCCCAGTCATTTTATTTTCAATTTGTTCTAAACTTTTACCACGAGTTTCTGGCACATAGACTATTACAAAGAACAATCCTATAAAGCAAATACAGCCGAACAACCAGAATGTGCCTGCTGGTCCGATTCCCACGATTATGTTATGAAAAGTTTTTGTTACTGCAAATGTGCATAACCAGTTAAATGCTGTGCATATTGACGCCGCAGCACCTCTTATTTTGGCCGGTAATATTTCACCCATCATTAACCAAGGTATTGGACCAAAGGCTAACGAAAATCCTAACAAGTAAATCATAAGAGTAGTAAGTGGAAGCCAACCCAAATTTGATACATCTAAGTGAAGATTATCTCGCACATAGAAAAACGTTCCTAATACTACTAATGTAATCGTCATGGTTACAGAAGAAATGTATAGAAGTAGTTTACGTCCTGCTCGGTCGATGAGAGCTGTAGCAAGGAAAGTAGATATGAAATTAACAACTCCAACTATAATAGTTGAAAGATTTTCGTCTACAGAACTGCCTGACATTTGAAAAATTTTGACTGTGTAAAAAATTACTGCATTTATTCCGGATAGTTGTTGAAAGGCCATTAATCCCAGAGAAATCAGTATTGCTTTGAGATATTTCATTTTAAGCATTTCACCTATAGAGGAGTCGCTCTCAATTTCTGCATCAGTTAATGCTATATCCCGCATTTCATTATCAATCTTGGCGTTTTTGCCTCGCAGCCATTGTAACGCTTTTCGTGCTTCCTCGGTTTTTCCTTGGGATATATACCAGCGAGGGGTTTCTGGAATCATGAACATGAGAATAAAAAATGGTACTGATAAAGCTGCGCCAAGATATGCTAGTTGAGACCAGTCCAAATACTTTCCGGCAGCGTAGCATATTAAAATACCAATGTTACCAATCGCAGTAGGGAATAATCCTAAGGTACCACGTACTTCTGGTTGAATAGTTTCTCCGAGGTATACCGGAAAAGCTAATGAACCAACGCCAACACATAATCCACATATCGCGCGCCCAGTTAGTACTAGATGTACTATTTTCGCAGTAGCTATAAGGATCCAACCGATGAAAAATGGTACTGCAGTGAATAATATTGTTCTTCGCCGACCGATATAATCTACTAATGGCCCTCCTAGAACTCCTCCAGCCAAAGCTGCTAGAGGCATCAATCCACCAACCCAGCTCGCCTGGAAATTAAAATGTTGATAAATAAGTTATCACACTCAACATACACAACAGATTAAGTCGTATTTTTCTTTTTCTTCCTTCGTCGCGCTCAAATTTTTATATATCAAAGTAAGTTCAAATGAAAGTAAAATAATGTCAGAATAGGACTATCCACTTAGACATGTGTCTAAGACTAAGTGGATGTTCAATAACTACTAAACTATATTTTAAAAATCCGCCATCATGAAAATTATTTCGTACATTACTATCAGTATATACTTCGGTCACATCGCCAGAAAACCCGGTGACAATTTGGAGAAACTTATAGTCACAGGCAATCGAAGGGTTGAAATCCCAAGAGATGGACGATCAAGTGTCAGTACAGCTGAACATCAAGTTAAGCGATGCCATATTACATGCAGCTGACCGATCCAAATGGCGGAAAATAGTCTGAGAGACTGAGGAAGGGGAGCTTCACGATACTCAGTAGTGAGCTCACTACTAGAGGTTATATATACAGATGTATAAAAAAAAACTGTTACTTCTAACCTAGCTGTACTTTGGCTTACAAAGAATGGGTGTCTCTTCATTACTGCGAATCTCTGTACGTATAGGTATTAGGTACGCCTATATTAAATTTTATTCGTAATGAACTCCAAAAAGGCGAGTTCTATTAAAGTGCGAGTGTCAACGTAATTTGCTCTCGTTGTGTTCATCATGAAAATTGATGACAGCATAGCACACTTCTAATAATGATCGCGTTTTATTAATATATGCTGTCTGTTTAACCCTTATCGTTCTTAAAATATTCATGTTGTAGCGCGAATTTTGAATGTATTATACAAGTGACGTCCAACACATTATTTGTTTATACATACCTCTTCTTCGGTCACTGATATTGTTGTACTATTTTCCATCGTCACAAGAGCAGGTGACGTATAGGCGGACGAAAAACCAACTATCATTGATCCCAGTGACACTGCTACTGCGGCTAGTACCTGTAATTTATTTATCAGAAAATATAAATCAAACGATCGACTTTTGGGAGACAATCTGTTTAATGGTCCTAATATCTATTACAAATGACTATGATAGCAAGTAATAGAACATAGGTATCACTCATTGTGAACTAAAAGTTAAACATAATTCGATGAAAAGATCGAGGGAGAAAATTATATGTATTAATTTTGATAATATGTATTATAAAGGCATTTAGATGATATCACCTGTGTCGCATTATGACTTGAAACAATTGATATGAAACGCGCTACTAACTTTATTAACAATACATTTATATGTAGCTAATTGAATAATAAATAAATGAAATAATTAGTATGAATAAATAAATATTTAGTTTGTTAAGACAGATGCATTTTGTATTTGATTTATCCTATGTAGAGTTTAGCGTAAAGTAGCATTATTTCTGTATTAGATGTTGATAATGAATCCGCTTTATACACATTATGTATCCGTAATTTAAGTCATTCGATCGAAGTTTTATCGAACACTATTAGTTCAAAATAATGGAAACCAATATCACGATAGCAGCGAGTTAAAATAGTATTGTATTTCATCGTGTAACTGGGTATGAATTGGTACAAGTATGCAACAAGAGCAAGAAGCCGTACTGTAAGTACTCGACGAATGTGTGACGTTACTTCAGGGAGGTGTGTGCGGACCGCCTACGACTAATTTAAGCAATCATCAACTATGATTGAAGTGGAGACATGCATGTCCTCGAAATAAATCAAACATTTCAGTGGAGCGCGTTGTCAGTTTTTGGTTATACCCAAATGACTAAGACCGTAACGGTACATTTTTTACAAGAACTAATGTACATATTCTATTCGTATTCTATAATTATTTTAACATGCTGAATTAAGACTGCCTAGACTTAATTCATGAAACCGGTATAATTTGAAAATATTTTGTAATTTGAAAGTAGCCCCTAATATAATATTGCCAAGCTTAGAATAAAATATCTACTTAGAATAAAGAGATTGAACTGAAAAAACGAATAATGTCCTGCTACTGATTACTAATAATGTCCTGTCTGACGTCATATTTAATGGTAAGCAGATAATACTGCTCTGAAAGTTATGTGATACAAACATTTAACCGCACTGACTAGCTGGCGTATACTTATAAACAAAACTCTTATTTATTTATGTACGTTTATAAATTAGGATTTACTTCAAAACAAGTAATGTAATTTGTGGGTAGTTAATAATTACAGATATCTTTTATGAAATGAAATGAAATAACTTTAGTCGAAATGGGCTTTTACAAACACTTCGAACGATAAAATATGCCCTTGCTCCTAATAATATAATTATATTAAATTGTACCACTTTTATACAGAAGGACTTATAAAAGCTCTTATTTAACTTGTAAAATTGTAAGTTTGTTTGATTAGGTCAAATCTTGCCAGCTGAATTAAAAATAGGTACACTCTCTTAACTTACAAAGGTGATATTTTTCACATTGTTACAATGTATTTTTCACAAGTATTAGGTATATTACGACACTCAGGATTGGCGTCTTACGAGGGATTCTTAAAGGACAAACAGCACAGTTACTAAACTTTATACGTAATAAAAATTAAAAACGTATATTTAAGTTATTTAATTGTTAATTTTAAATGTTACGTTACAATTAAAAACAGTAAAGTGCAGTGTACACACCTGGGAAAAAGTATACATCGGTTTCTCGTACTCATTGCTGTGCACTACTATACTGTAGTGAGTATCGGCTCTCATTAAAATCTTCATCGTGTATGTATAATTACGATTCACCAAAACATACAAATTTTAACACTCATAAGAAACCCTGAAAATAACGCACTGAAAGTGAACCCAAGGAAGTCACTGAAGAAATGAGCATCTCGCCGCGTCGGCGCGATTTATATGAGCACAAATTGATTAACAAAACTGATTGGCTTTCGAGGCTGTGTGATTCAAAACAATACGATTCTTTATTTCCATGTTATATTTTTTATCTATTTATTTTACAAAATCCACAGCTATATAACAGCCAATTAAGGATTTACATTTTACTGAACTTTATGTAATTTCTTTAACATATGTAGTTTTCCTTAACAATTTTGAAATATTTTAATTTTCTGTTTAAGTATTAATAGTAAGATATGCAAATCCTTCTGAATAAATTTACATAGAAAACTTGATGAACTTCCTTAGACAAGCTCAAAAGTAGAAATATCTAACGCAATTCTAGTGTACCTAGTGTAGACACGTAACATGTTACGTAAAATAGTGTCGTATTTGTAGTTGTTTATTTTCCTAATATTAAGGAAATCATAATAAGGAATTGCTTTTCAATATTGTTATTATGCCATTTATTTTGCAATAATAGAAACCGTAGACTACTTCTGAGGCTTCAGTATTAAGAGCTAATAAAAAAGTTCCAAGGATTATTTTCCCTTTTAGTGTGTTTTTAAAGTTAATTGTAGCTGAATAAATAATAAATACCTTTAGATAAAAGTGTCCATTCATGCATTGTCTTTAGTAATTATTATCTCTGTGTGGATGTAGACCGACCGACCCAAAGCTTTTTCATATCTATGAACAATCGATATTCTCCGCAGGATCTTATTAGGACAAACAGCTTGACTTATCTATACTTTATTAATATTATAAAGCTGAAGAGTTTGTAGACAAACGAACGGACAGACGGACAGCGAAGTCTAAATAATATCGTCCCGTTTTTACCCTTTTGGTACGGAACCCTAAAAATTCCTGAATTTATATCTTTAAAAGGTATGTTGAGGAAGCTCTCTATATTCTCAAATCCATATAGATATCAATCACGGATCGCCCATGAACAGCGTTCGAAAAACTAAAATTTGGCTTCATCAAGCACTACACGACACGATATCCTTATATAATAACTGAGGAGATGTAGACCGTACTCCATCACGCTGCTCCAGTACGAATAGGTGCATGGTTAGTGGCCACTGGCTAGCCCAAGTTACGGACGTTCTTATGTCTATTGAATGTCTTATGACATAGGTTAGCGACTGTTATCGAATGATAACAACCGGTAACAATGGTTTTACGTGGACTCAGAAGCAAGGGCTTCCTTGCCCGCTTGGTCAAGAAACTGCTACTACTGGCTATTACCCATTTAACTAAAGGGCGTGTCAACTGTCTTATACATATGTTATGTATATAAAAATATATTCGTCTTCAGCTATGATTAATATATTATCATGAATAAAAATATTTATCATAATGTCCATTCTTTTCTTCTTTACTTTCAACGTAGTACATTTACATACGGATCTATTAAATGTAACGTACGCATACATTAAGTACGTCACAATTTAATGACATCGTCAATTGCACGTGTTATTTGATCCCGTTTAATGAGCATGCGATCGATAAAGGAAATTTCATGTTATTCCATACTATTTTATTCCTGAATGACATCTTTAGGATAATGCACCAAGTTCTGCACTCTGCACCTACCTTTTCAGTGTTCACTCTTGTTTCACGTCTTTCTCTTTACTAAAATAAGAGGGAAAATAAATTACAGGCAATTTGAAGGCGGCAATGGAGAGGAGGCGTTAAGGGAATAAAAAATTGATTACCTCAATTTTTGGGAAAACTACAAGTCCTATAAAAAATAGTGGAAAGTTGTAGGTGATTAAATTATCTATATTTTTATATTGACACTTTTTTCACATAACAAAATATACATTCACAACGAAGCTGCGATGTTACAAACAGACACACAGACCGATGCGTCAAACTTATAACACGTCCGTTTTTCTCAGGTGGTTTTAACAAAAACACGTGTAACAAAAGAAAATATGGTAGCGCTGAACAATTCGATGCTGGTTCAGTCTAGGCCAAGAGTTCGTTTATTCTACAAAAACGAAACAACAATGATCTGATCTTGCTACTTAGTATATGTTACTGACTTCATGGACATTAGCTAGGTAATAATGATACTACATTACATTTAATGGTGCTCGTACAGGGGACCTGATGATAAGTAGTTACTGCAGCCCACGAGCTTTTGTTACTTTTAAATTTTTTCTACGCAAAAAAAAACGATTCATTTTTTTATACGTCCATAGAGTTTAGATTTAGAGTATTAATCCTTGTGAAAGTACAAGTCTAAAAAGAAAATTTTCGCGCAATAAATTTAGTGATATTGTCAATTTAATATTCGGGTCACGATATGCGACATCTACAACAGTTGTTCATAATGTCAAAAGGGTATTGTTTAGTATGCAGAGTGGAATATTTTTACTGCGTTCGATATTAACCTAATCGGTGTAGGTGTGGCCGTAGAGACGATTTGTTTGGCTTGCACACACATGTGCTATTGTTTACTCAATGCACTAGTTGTAATGTATTCGCAACAACGTGCTTGTTATTCGTCATGTTAATGTTTGTTCGTCATTCTGCACCTTTTTCTTGTTTAATGAGGTACTATTGATACTATTAATTCATTAATGTATCTTTTAATTTCTTGAGATTTCATGAAACTAGCGTCACTAACAGTTGTAACTTCCACCGCCCCCTTGCTAAGGTAACGTTTTATACTACCAGTATAAGGCTGCCTGTCCATTGGAGCGGAGCGAGGCTGCGGAGCGGAGAAACGGATAAATATTAACCAATAGGATTGCA
>DWKA01000283.1:0-18593 GCA_018249155.1 Panoquina ocola ocola
GCCGAGTCGGGCGAACAGTAGCCGCATTGTACGGTGGCAACAACTGAACTGTACTAAAATCAACCAGTAGAAGCTAATTCCATGGGGATTCCTTTCAAAAATGGAATAACTATTCAAAAATTATATTCATTGAGTCCATTCAACATACTTCAACATTTTAGACACATATAAAACTCAAAACAGATCGATTTATAACGATTGTAGAAAACTTATTAAAAATTCAAACTTTATTGTTTTGTCCACGGAACAGTGGTTTTGTCAATACGGTTATGTAGATACATATCTACTACCAGTAATCTTCAGTATTATGTAGTGACCCAGTGCTCAGGCGAATGCTTCCTAAAACTTACAGAGGCAAAAACATGGGACAGTTCTATTAGGATATCAGTAAACATTGAAATCAAATCGTATTTACATAAAGATATTGCATTACAATTTCCCGATATAGCAGAGTTCGATACGGCTCTTGTAGGGCTTGGGCCCTTCGCAACTAATTCGATCAGGGAATCACTTAAACTTGAGCAACAAACGATCATAATTACGATCTCATACAAGTTTGGAAGTTCACAAATTATTATCCAATATGTTATCCGATCCAACGTTGTCGGACTGTACAAAGCCTAATAAATTAAACAATAAATAAATACTCGTATAGCTATATCTCACAAACTGAATAGTATCCCCTACCGGACATTATCATAGCATTAAAATGTAACAACCATAAATCCTAGTATTTTAATACACTTATCTGTCCGTGTGCGTACGGTGGTCATTAGTTGCGCGTGAGCCGTGACGTCACAAGTTTTGACTGAGGCGCTATCATCGGCGCATATCGGCGGCCTTATGTTAATGTGGCGTAATGAAACACAGAGTAGAAAAACACTTCGAAGTTGTATTTAATGCCTAAACACTAAGAGCCTCTACGAGACTTCACTTATCTAGGATCTAATAATAGCTGAGCTAACCTTTTAAGATAACATATTGCTCGTAAGCCATTGCATATGTTAGCAAAATTATAAGAAAATGCATATGAATAATTCTGGACTTAAAGATAATATTATAATGTATTTAAGTGACTTAATTATGCTTAATTAATCATCAGCTGTAAACAGGTATGCCGTTTTCAATAAAATATTTTAATTACAAATTAAAAACGATGTTTTTAACTGAAGTTATTCAATAAGAATAAGTAGATAGGTAAAATTATCATTATTATTTACTGTATTGTCATCATAACACTTTTGTAATTTTTATTATGTTTTTATAAAGAAGTAAACGATTTTTTCTGTAAATGTGAAGGTTTACAATCAATAAATAATTATTTCGCGACGCAACGGATCTTTATATTTTTTATTAATTCATTGCATCAGTGTTATGCCTATTGATTGAATGAAATAAATTTGGAATAAAGTATTCTTCCGCTTCTTATTAGGAACATTGAGAGCACAAAACGAACGTGCATTGCAGCTCCGTAGCCCGCTGCTCTATGACGAGATCTGCATACAATAGGCTTTTGATAATCACTGTAAAGTTCACCGTCGCCGTCAGACGAGCTCGCTCGCCGAACAAAAGACGTCAAACTTAAGTAATTTTTTACTTACACAAACTGCTTGCGATGCTATATTATTCAATTTTTTAAATAGGTACGCAACTGATGGATGATTACGGTTTTAGGAGATCACACAGTTAAGGCTGACGCTTGGTGTTTGTTAATAGAAATAGAAGAAAATTAAAGTTTAATTCCACTGTGAATGATCGTTACTGACATGTCGACCGCAGAATGGAAACATCTCTTCGTCAGCAGGAATGAGAGTCAGATCTTTGTTTTTGGCCGCCAGTAAAGCTTTCATGGATATGTGTGGGCTGCCAAAAAATATAGGAAATAATTATATTGTCACCTATATTCCATCCTGACTTCCGACGTTCCTAACTTAACGGCAGATTTACGAATGATAGCGCATCGGGACTGCCCATCGGTTCTTTCTTAGGTCTTGATAATCATCATTATCCCTCGTTATTACTAATGTTGTAAGCATTCTGGGCAAGTTATCTTAAAAATGGGCCCGATGAGTTGTTATCAGGTCTCACCGATGCATATCGAGCGCGATACAATTCGCGATACATCAATTGATATTTATCGTTCACATTCGTGGCGATATGTATGTCCTTCATATGCTCCTAATAGCCGTGTAGTTATTTCGTGGACGGTCGGCTGTTTCACTGATAAGTGCTATTCTAGTTTCATATTCTTAAAATACGTATATTAAGTTTTAAGATTTTATGCTTCCTTACCAGGGTAAACAAAGTACCTAATCTATATTCACACAGAAAAACTAAAATCTTTAATTTCAACTACAATGTATACAGAAACTAGAGATGTCTCCACTATGTTATGGAAATAGATACTTTTGGCTTTTATTTTCTAATATTTTGTTCTATTATACAGCAACTAAAGATCTCATTGATATAATTACTAAGAATACATTTCTTAATACATTTATATTCAAGTTATCTTGAAGAGTAATAAATAGATCTGAAGAAATTACACATTGACAAATAAATATAATTTCGTCGTAACGAAGCTTCCCTATGTTTTCATGCTCACCAGTCGGTACAACCTATCCATCTTGCAATTATCCATAACTATCAATATCTGCCGCTCAACATAACCAACTGCGCAGAATCCTCCATTCTGGCCGGCTGCGCCCGCGCACAAAGGCTGTTGATCAACTTAACACTTCATACACTCAGAGTATAACGGTTAGGTTAACTTATATAGTTACATCTATAGTTGACTACAACAAGAATATCTAAGGTCTATGGTCTATCCTTTGGAATAGTATATTTTTTTAATTTAGTTTATTAAAGAGTCGTAAAGTGGTTTAAAATTTGTTTGTTGAAAACGGGAAACTTCTCTACATGACATTAAGTAGTTATGTTCGCATGTGCAGCTTAAATATGTAATCAGTGTTCAAAACTACAGTCCTACTAAAGGCTGGTTGAAAACGTACACACCTTTGTGCAGTATGTCTTATTACACATACCTACAAACTTTTTTTATGGAATAAAGGTAGCAAACGAGCAGGCTCAGGACAACACTTGTGACAAACTTCGGACAGGACAGTGGGATGGGAAGGACTGTGTTAGTTAAATTAGTAGGTAAGTCCTGTTAGTAGGTGTTAATATATATTAGTTGTTGTTACTAAACTATCACAAGAATTAATCATCCATTCAGCGTAACATTCCAGTATTAATTCAACGTCTAAATATTTCAAACCGTTGCTACAAAAAGTAGCCATTGACGACATTTCTAACATTAGATAAACGTTTACAAACTATACTAAAATACTACCTGCTGCTGCCAAAAGTAAAAAGCTAATAAACGAGTACGAGTAATCAAACAACCCTTAAGATTTAATACCTATTTGTTTGCGGAACAAAGAAGTGTACCTTCTGTGAAGTGATGCAGTCTGCGGCCACATCTCCACACAATGGCCACTGATGAAGTGCACAACTCGCGCACCGATACCATTATCATCAGTGTCATTGGTTTTGCACCACACTCCTGTTATATTATTATTATCTATTGATTATTATTATACTTTTATCAGTCGATTATCGCCAACGTAGCTATTGAAAATAATTATTAAGTTGAAATGTAGGCAGATGTATTGTTAGAAAATCTTTAACGTTTTAAGTAGGTAAATTTTACTACAAATTTTATCAATATTGCCAAGTACAGTATCGTACCAGGGACTCATAGAATCTACGCACGTCACAGTCAAAGCATTATAGCTGATGACGCAATCTCAGTCCTTTCAAACCCTAAAATGGGACGTGTACGTCCCACGTCTGTCTCCAATTACAAGCAGACAGTGGGAACGCGGTGCGTGTACGTCACGAACACGTTTTTGCTGTGATTGGGACATCATAGACTTTGATTCCCTTGTTTACAAATAGATGGAGCTAATATAATTATTGTACATTTTAAGCATGCCAAAGGAGAGTAAGATTAGATTTATGGTAATGATTTATGTTTACTTTACTAAATTCTACAACTTTTGAGAGTTAAAAACAATTGGTATAATGGGTATGCAGTAATCACACATCCGACGTTGAAAACAACATTTTCGATATAAAAAATTTGAATATCATTAACAACTGGAGTAGCGTAAAGCAACAACAATTTGATAGTACGTAATTGCCGTAGCGAGTTGCGTTGCGTCACAATTAAAAACAAAATCATTACGAGCGTCCTGCCGGCCGGACCGCCGCCCGCCGCCGAAATGGGTCACCGATACGGCCGCTGGTAACGCCGGGCTCACGCACACGGGACGATTCGACTACTGTGGACACCATTGTTGAAACTTACGTAAATAATTAAAATGAAATACTATTTACTAATCGATTATGAGATGTTAGGTGCATTAGGTTTTTAGTCATTTACTAACGGAAAAATAATTATACCTACCTAAATTATACCCACGATCGATGTCTCGATAATGATGATATTCGATAGCGAATAATAACGATCTAACTTAAAAGGTCATACTTTATAATTTAGTACTTACTTCAAAATTTAATTTTATGCTTGCGACCATTACGTCGAATCGTCCCCTGTGCAAGCTCCCCCAAACATGACACATACGACATAAAACGACCTCGCCAGATGTGATCTCAGATAACTGTTGTACTTATGAATTTACCACTTGATATCTAGCTTTATGTAAAGCGGGGCTTATAGTGAAGTGATGTAGACGGCGCGGCTTCGATGTATGACCCAGAAAAATATTTTGCGATGAGCCGACAAAAGAGCTGATTTGATATGACGTTGTCTAGATATACACAGCAATAGACCAGCGGTCCCTAATAGAATATCGTCATCACTTCGCCCGATGATGGGCAAATAGCTTCGCGAGCAGAGATAGGCGTGGTTAAATCAAAACATTGGGTCGCTCGCTTGCGCTATAAACAGGGATCTTAGATGTGTGTGGAGTCGTCACTTACGAAATAATCTATGAGCACACGTGTTGGGACACTAAGCGTTTTACTGCATCACAATGACGAGCGTTAAAATTTAAAATTTAAAAATTAAAATAAAATTTAAAAATTTAAGCTTTAAACACAACAAATTTAGTCTTATTAGAGACTGCCTATTTAAATCATCAAATCATTCGTTTATTATCCGAACGCTATCCGTGATTATATTTTTGATTTCTACTATGTTATATGTTTTTTTAATATTAATTTCTTATTCTTCGTCCAAAAATGGGTCACTGATACGTCCAGTCGTCGGTTGTTCGTTCGTCGGTCGTAAGTTGTTCACTCGTCGGTCGTAAGTTCAGTCGTAACGTCGGCACTCCGTCAACAACACGCGGCCGGCGCCAGATGCGCTCATATAATTATAACTCTTAATGGGCTGTATAACTTTATCACTTTCATACAAGTGCCTTTATACATACAAACTTTAGGAAGCCATTCTAGCGCCATACCCGGAGCACATAAAGCATGAAGCGTGGACTCGCGTTAACTTTACGCTTTGTTCTATGCCCTCGGTGTTTTCTAACGGTTCATGTCACGTTGGTGTTTAGAAAATTTTGTTCAGGAAAATTATGTTCCTAGCAAAAGCTAAGTAAAATTTTATCATTTATTTCTATTTACATCATCACATCTCGAAATAGACCTGGCTCCCGAGATTTCCTGTCAGCATGGACAAGTTCCAAACTCTAATGTAAACTAGCAAACCTCTCATCGTGGGTTTATAGAATTTTCAGCACCATCTTCACGAATTACAGTTTTAATGTGGTTTAAGAATATCAAACACAGAATATTACTCAGAACGAGCCCTTCTCAATTTAAAATCTCTCGTGATATAGGTAGGTACTTTATCATCAACACAAATCAATTGCGCAACAAATCTACCTTTTTCGTCCGGTAAACATTTCCATCCAAATGACATCATGAACTTTCCAATATTTCCATTAAATATACATTATCGTAAAACGTACATAAATATTCTACATACACAACCCGATCATCCAACGCTTGCGGATATTTTTCCGTCCACACCACAAAAACACTGTCAACCCTAGCCGTACGTCATACGATATCCCCTACGTTACAAGACTTGCAAGCATGCGCTGCAATTACAAAGGCATGTAAAAACGTATTCGAATTAAGATTCCGCGGGCGCGCTGTAAAAAGATTCCTTTATCAACACGAACCCTGGAGGAACGAACCCTACTGCAGGTGTTCAGCTGAATCAACATCGACTTATGCATAACTGCCGCGCAACACGCTCGTCCCTGCCTGCCTCGGGGTTAGCTATAATGATAACAAGAAACACGTATCAACTTCTGACACGTTCTACATATAGATAACTTTTTTTTTGACACTTACATCAAACTGTCCTTATTGTTTAGGGTCGCCCAAAAGTACTTTAATTTTTTTTGAGTATGACTTACTGTCAAGGAAAACCTTATTTAACTATTCTGTGATTCAAGATTTGGTCGGTCGATTGCTTTTCTGTAAATTACTGTCAATTCGGGAAATAAGAGAGTTGACTCGCCTTGATCTATGGACATTTAATCACTTGTATAAATTAATGCGTTCTCGGTCAAACAGAAAAGGAGGTCTTACATTGTGACTATTTCGTCAATAGTGTTGTGATCATCAGAGAATTCGACCACTGATTGTGGAACAATGATTTGTCCAATCAATTGTTTCGGTCGCCGCTGAAGACCCGACGAGTACCCAACGCGAGTGCGCGCGAGTGATTAAGTGCTGACAGCGATCTCCATTGTTTCAATACATCAAATAACGATATCGGACTCGCGGCCGCGATTTCTAGGAATTATTATTGCTTTAATCGAATTTTTGGCTTCAGTTGCTATACGTAATGCTACATCTCTTATCTTAATGTGATACCTTATATCTTAATTTCGTTTCGATATGCGATTTTACTCCATTATTGATATCGAACTACAGTGACAGTATAGTGAAAATTCTTTTAACAAATGATTTAGCGAATATGATTTCACTAGGTAACAGGTACAAGATATAAGATTTATTTATATTACTTTTATAGCACCACTTACAAGTTTGGTGTAGCTTGCGGAACGATAGCGACTCACAGAGACCCGAATCAAAATAAAACGTATCGTAAATTCAAAAATAATCTATGACACTTCAGTGGATTTTAATCAAGCCAATACCAACTGTTCGGAAACTGTGGAGGTGTTAAGAAACTCGAAGCCCACTCAACGGATGAAACTGTTATTTGACTACTTAACTACGCGAGCCGGCGCACTAAATAATTACTTAGCAAGAAAAAGCACTTGAATTTTACGTTTGGACTGCATACTGTTGTGGCACTGAGTGTGACATACTTATAGACGATCCACGATAAAAGACAAAATATGTGGAAAAAAAGACTTAAATTTCAAACGTCTTATATCTATGAACATATAGGTACATACGTATATGGTTGTTTGCAAAGATTTAGTTTAAAATATAATCTTCCAATTTAATCATTTGTGTTCATAATTCAAAAAGTCCGTTTATATATTGATGATATTTGTCGATACATTACACAAAAAAAAAAACAAGCTACCACCAACTAATCTGGACATACTCGTAGATGAAACGTCGTGTACTTCACACTTCTCAAACACCAAAGTACCGCCACCCTTCAAGCTAGAGCTAAAAGGTAAAAAAAAATAACTATTGGATGATGAAAAGTGAAACCCCGAGCAATATCGAGTGAAAGCCACGACTCAATATCGGAGATGTTATTGTTAATAGGACTCCCGTGCTCTTTGGAGCCGATAATAATGCTCTATGCGGGCGGCGATGGGGAAACTTGAGTGGTGGTTCACGCTGCGAGCGGCGAGCGGACGAACTCAAAGATGTATTAAATGATGACGGCGAGTGAGCTAAGCTTAAAATTAATCGATCTAATCCAAAATCTTAACATTGAAGATTGCAAAAGTCATACAAATCTGTAAAAGAGTGTAGATATATTCATTGACAATGCGATCTTCAGTCTAAAGATTTTGAATAACTTAGGACGTTAGTAAACAGTTTATAGTTACTGTTTACAAGCTGCTAGTTAGCTAGTGAATCTTATTCCTGTTACTTATTTGCCTTAGTTGTAATCTATAGAACATCGTAGATACAGTAATTCTAATAATTTCTCTTAGCGATCTCAGTGTTCCCGTATATAAACCAATACGATAGATCAACCATGGCGAAGAGAAAAGATGCATAGAAGTAATATTTATTGTAATAAGTCTCTAATCTTGATGAGTCACGTAAAACCTGCTGCATAATATTGTCCAATATTACTGCTAACCATGGGACTGCGGTCAAGAATTATATAACCATAACAATCTCATTCACTTTCATATTTTTAATTTAATTGCATAATACACACTATCTATTGCTCGCTCCCTCTTGTGTGTTACGGCACTTGTCTCGCCGACTGTAAAATACGCCGCGGTAAAAACTTCGTGTACAAGCACCTGCGCTTTTTCATACCCAGCTTATTCCCGGCCAGCGCCTGGCTACGTGACAGCGTCTTTCCGCAATACTTCTGCAGCGGATGTAGGCACGGACTGTACCTACTGTAGTACACTGTCGATGTTTACATGTATTGTTACGTTTAAAGTGTTCTTGAAAATCAAGTTCGATTTATATTGATTTGATTATAACAACATAGTACTTATTTTTGTACTTTCAAGTCATAAGTTATCACAATCATATAAACCGTAAATAAATATAATATGAGCGAGTGAGAGTCTAATAAACGTAAATCATAGCTTTGTATTTCTCTTCCAATATTTCTTTAAGACTACAGCAAAAAAGTCTTTTCTAGTTTATTTTATTGATTATGTTTACCAGTAGTCGCAATACATCCAATTGTTTGTATGAACGGTTGTGCATACCCTAGAGATTATGCTCGAAACACAATCAATACCAAGCTATAGTAATCTACTAGTAACTTGGGAAGAGCCTCAAAGCCCACATTAGGTGAGCAAAAGTCGTTTTGCTCTGCTTTTTGTTCTGCGCATCTATCTCTTTCAGACTCTTGCCAAGTTACGTGTCTATGACTGTACTCATTAGAGACATTCACGGGAACACTGAATAATAATATAGATAGTTGCAAAGTGGAGTGAAGACAGAAATCCGTTTGCTTCTCTAATGCCATGCCGTCACAGAAAGCTGTAATGGTTTCAAGTCAGGTCGCTATTAGGTATGCCTCGGTGATCGTACGTGGCATGCTTTGTTTACATTACGTATCATATCAGATTATTCTGTACCTACATACCGAAAATGCATCTACTTTGCGCTTACTTTTGTTACTTGAATATGATCTTTACAATATAAATGACATGACAAAAAATAACTGTATCGATTTGAGATACTTCGTTAAATTCGAGTCTGATGTTTATCTTTCGAGTCTGCCATTAGAACTCCCGTAATCATTTAATTTGATTCGTCCATCCTGGATCAGAATTTGGGTACGCGCAAGGCAAACAACGCCATGTTGATGATTATCAAACAGGCACAATTCTATGCTGCCTGTACAATTATTGTACATACTGGCTGAGCCTACGGAAGGACGAATGGAGATCCATTCCTGGGCGAGTCTTGGGCAAGAGCTATACACACTGGCGTTGACTTGCAGACGGCGATTGAGACGAGTGGCAACGAGTGAAGTTATTCAAATGAGGCCTATAGAAATAGAAATACTTTATTGCTTTTCAGTTTAGGTTCATTACAATATAAGTGGCCAGAGCCTCCTTTTAAGCAAAATATGCCCGTGTTAGGAGGCTCTGTTCTTCCGCAGGGTTTACACTGGGTAGGTAGGTACTTGCTCTTTCGGCAAGTGAGGATCAACATGTATTGATGTATGAGATGTATGAGGATCAAGAATGATATTCGGTACAGTCATGGACAAGGTACTTGGCAAGAATCTGAAAGAGACAGTAAGATGCGCAGAACAAAATGCAGAGCAAAACCACTACTGCGCATCTAATGTCTCATTCTACATCTTTCCAAGTTACTTGCCTATGGCTGTACACGCCCGCGGGCTTCCGTGGCTTACGGCGCATGCGCAGATCCCCAGTAAATAAGTTTACGAGCCGCCAGTAAAACTGCGCGCTGTAAAACGTGCGTCGCCAGCTGCCACGGTTTACTATTGTCGCAGTATTTTTATATTACCTGCGTCTGTATAAACAATAGCTGTTTACTATTACTATTCTAATACTAGTAGCGTCTAGTAGTGATTGTCCCAATAACGATTGTTTTCATGGCACTTACGTGTGATACCAATTAAATGGTGAATTAATTGGTTAGTATCGGTGTTTTCAACTAAGTATATCTGGTACATACCTATGTAATTTAACTAGATGCATTATAAGTCAATGGTTGACTACAATCCAGTGATGATAAATAGCAATAAAGTCTTTAATGGTAAACATTAACCTAGCAAAAGATTCGCTCTTGCTTTGAAAACACGCATATTATAAGTAATGGAAACACTGACGCGCAAATTAATTTATTGCATTGGACTCCATTATCTAAACGAGTAATCAATTTTACAAATTAATATTATATTATACCTAACGGAGCGGATAACTTCCTGTTTTTGACGTCGTTTAAAATAAAATAAAAAGCAATTTGGGTGGCGGCTTACGAGACCCCGAGCGAGAGGTTTTAGGCACCCTCCCCCCCACCCCCTCCGATGGATCGCTTCCAAGCGCAGGAATATTAAACAGTAATATTTAATACTTATGACTAGACTTATGACGGAACACATTAAAGAAGTAAACATGTAACTTTTTCACTACGATTGCATTTAGTTAGATTATGTTTGCACAACATTTTGTCTAGAAAATGTCGATAATAATAATAAATACCGCTGAATACTTCGCACTAAGGTTCTATCAGCCGTGTTTACTATGAACAGCATACGTACACGAGAATTCAAGCATACTTCCATATCGAGAATAGAAATGAAACGTTCACAATATCTCATTGCGAATGGAACCTAAAGCCCTGGTAACGAAATCATAACAGTAACGTTTTTGGACAAAAACTTATCGTTATAACTAAGAGTAAGGACCCCTATCAAAATTTATCGCACAATTCAAAAGAAACCCCACACAGGGAAACAGCGACTCGTAGAAAAACAGGAATGAATCAAATTTAGTGTTTCAGAGCTATCCGTGAATGGAACATTGCATCCCTTATCGATAGGAAGTGATCCATCAACGGGTTATCTACAGGAAGCCCGGCTTGTACCGATGTAGAGCTATAAACGATTTCCGACTTTATACTGTTTACATTGAGGACGATTTTCGAGTGCACAGGCTCCAGGACAGGATTACTGAGCGGTCAGTGTTACAAAGTATACTGCAATTATAAATAGTTTTGGTTGATTGTTAATGATTTATCACGTCAACAGATTGTTAGTGTACTCGTATAGCGGCAAGTGAACTGAATGCTAGCTGGTCGATGTTGCCGTTTCCAATATCTATATACATATAAGATCTAGAAGATTAATTTTGGACAGGCAATAAAATTAAAATTAAATGCAAGTGGATCCGTTTAGGGGATCAGACCGGAATGAATCCAAATTATGGTTAGACTGTCTTTTATGTAGACCTTAGATCTGAATAAATTTAGAATTTTAGCACATAATTATATAATAATACTACCCCCTCACATTGTGAGAGGAGACCCGAGCCCAGCAGTGCGATAATTATGGGTTATAATGATGATGATGTTAACTAATACTTCTACTATTTAAAGCTACTTGATAGCTGCTAAGGATAAAGGATCGGTTCAATTATATACAATTTATCACATATTCTTATAACTAAGCGGTACAAAAGACTTCAGTGTTATGTTAATATTCCTTAACATGGAAATTATACTTATTATGAGTAGAAGTAAAAGGAATAATCATACCTACTTTTGCATCATTAAACGTTGGTCGTCATAAAACTATAGCTAATACATCAGCGAAGGCTGTAATAATTGCATCATTTATATTTACTAGCACCATACATCACACACTCCGCCCACACAGATATTCGAAGCATCTGTGTAGCCAGCGCGGCAATAGGAATCCGCTGATAATCGCAAATTGATTGACAACCGTTAATAATTAATTATTGTTTGCAACGTCATTGAGCAGCCGTGAGATCCTTATGCTTTGTCAGTGTTCCAACTAGTTCCAAGTTAGTGTTGAAATATGACATAGAATATAATTATTATGAGCTAGAGAATATCTGTACAGCGATTAGTTTAAATACTTTTACATCACGGTACAAGAATGAAGTAAAAGTGACCACGTATTTAAAACTCCGCAAGCAAATTTTTTTTTTAACGGCGTTTAATGCTTATCCAGTTTTGCCATTGTGTAATTCTCTAATTTAGTAACAATGGTGTATGACAATAATTACATAAACTTGGACATACATATTTGATAATGACTCTCATGGTCTCGCCTTATTCTTATCTCGTTAGTATAAAAATCTGATATGTGTAATAATTAATTCATGAGAATTTCTATATGAACTGATATTAAAAACCTAGCTGAAATGAAAAATTGCAAGTACCCGGTCAAAACTTCGTCCATCAAACTTTCAACTCAGTCTTTGAGTATTCTTTAAGCAATAGAGGTACTTCTACGAACAACGCTTCCCGATTGATTTTCTTTAGGTTTAGTTGCAAGTTATCTACGAGAGCGAATCACCGGCGGCTGCGGCGGAAATACAAAACACCGACGTAATTTCGTGAAAACCTTCGCTTGACTAACAAATTTGGTTATCTGATAACGGGAGATCGCCGCAATAAGAATCAGACGATAGCTCAAACTTTTGTGATAATTGAACACAGACGGATAGCGAAGTCTTAGTAATAGGGTTCCGTAGTACCCAAAGGGTAAAATCGGAACCCTAGAAACACCCCGAGTGTTTAGCTGTAAAGTTGAACTTTAAAAGTTAAACCGATGTTTACCGTTGTAAAAACTCGAGAGTAATAACTGAAATGATATCCTCACCATGACAATATTAGGCGCTTGAAGAACTTAAAATAGTGAACACCAATAAGTAAACATTATCCCATCAAAGTGTAGATAAGAGTAATACGAGTATAAGGAACATAGCTTTAAGGCAAATACAACTTATTTTGACAGCGCAGCGGATCTATTACAAACTCTTAATTCCAGCCAGCCAATTCACGGCCATACAAATCAGCCAACCAGCGGTCACATGACATCAACATGTGACCGCAGACCCGCAGGGGCCCCATCAGCGAGTCATTTAAAAACTCATAAGTTAACATCAATTACAAAATCAAATTATAAATCATAAAGGTAAAAATGATTCCATTGTGCTTTACGCTAAACGCTCGCGGACAATTCGCGGAAACACTCGTCGCCGTATTAACATTTTAATAATGTTTAGAGCATTGTTGTGTTGCGGGTATGTCCGCAATAAATTACGATACAGGCCACGATATGTGTCTGCGCTACACTGATACATTAAAATCCGGGATGTACCTATCTGTGAGAATAATCTATTGTGTGTGCGTATGTAGGCGTGTACTACTAAAGCTTTGTGAATTTAGTTCTAATCTGTGATCAAGAAAGATCTGTCAAATTGACAGATTGTATGGAATTTGGCGAGCATACTATTGGGTGCTATTGGCTAGGTTCTTTAAAAAATGTAAAATCTAAATAATAATCGTAACGATATTTCCGCAATTGTACAACTAGTAGGAGTTTTTTAAACATCAATTCTTCTTGTACAGTTTGTTTCGAATTTCGATACTTGTACCCCCGATTTTTTAGTTCCATTTACGTACGATAGGAGCGCTGATAAATCAGTCATACAAATTGTTTGCGTTACGTTTACGACACGAATGTTTCGAAAACAATCGCTCGAAGTATTGATTTTGCAGTCATCAGCTCTGCATAATGTATGTACCTGTGTACCTATTAGGTATATTGTATTTATTCTTCCCACACTGTTTGTTTGGTCCAAATAAAAATGATTTTAGAATTCGATAATTGGCGCCGTAATCAAGTGTTAATAAATTCAATTAAATTCGCTGTAAACAAACGATTCACAAAATGGCCGCCCACCGTCCTTATCGGGCTAGCTAGTTTAATAATGTGCCAACAAAATAGCAAAAGGCGTGTAACGCAGAACATTACATTTATGTAACGCGAAGAATCTTACTAATGTCGATATTTTCCGATCGTTGCAGTTTAGCTGTATTATCGATTTCAGTCAATATTTATTAACAAGACATGAAGGTACCGTCAAAGGTTTAGACCAACAGCTAACAATTCTAACAAACAAGCCATAAATGAACGCTTTACATGCAAAACGTTTTCTGCGCGACGTCCATTCTGCGATGCAGGATTTAAGGCCATTCCTGTTAAAATATTGTCGCCTACAGACGTGGCCTTTGTCAGACCAATCGGACAATGCCTCGTCGGTCCTGTACGAGTCCTTTTTGTTCCTTCTTAAATGCTTCTCAATCCCAAAAAGGTGTTATGTCGTGTATCGGAAAAGCTTTAGATAAACAACGTTTATTTACTTAACAAAGTCCTATTACACAACATAACATTTATTTCATGTTATTTATTCTGAAAGGGACTACATGATTCTCTACTTAGTAATAACGGTTAAATTCTCAAAGTATTCCAGCACTCCCCGATATGTTTTTACACCAATTCCGCCATACCGGAGGGGGTCGCAATTTTAGAAAATTTAATAGAAACGAAGCTCCGCTTAGAGGGAGCTGACATCATCCTCCCTGGGGGCCGGGAACGCGTGCCGAAACAGCTGATTGCCGGCTGTCCACCATAAAAAATCATCCACACTCGCATCCAATCGTAAATCAACCTTAATCACTGCCGCATAAGGACCCTTTCCAGTTGAAGTGTCCTGACGACCCTTTCATTTTGAGCCCAATCCATTTTGAACTCAAACTCGTGCTGCGAAGCGCCAAAAGTGCTCGACGAAGCGCTTCCCGACCCACGTCATGTATACGATAAAATGGGTGCTTTGAAGCAATGTGAACCTTTACGCTTGTAGATAGAGTCGAGTTTGGGTCGTGAGCGGGAGCTAACGAGATAAAACCGAATGGATTTTGTGCATTTCACTTGGCTGGAGGCCGGCGCTGGCGAGCCCGCGACCAACTTGGTGCACTCGGCAATAAATGAAAATATTTCATACGGCGAAGATGAATCGTTCTTAATTACTGCGCACACCGACCCCGTGTTTGTAAGGCCCCCACCAACATCATTCACACATTGATTTGTGCCGATGACCCACTGATATCTAGTTTGTTTGGCCCAAACATTCAACTAGTAGTACACATCTACCCAATTGAATGTACTGAGCGATTCGTTTTTAAGTCTCTAGCATCTTTAGTTCCCTAGCATCGTTATTCTCTAGCATCAGAACAGAGGTTCAATGTCAGAAGTTGAATTTTGATTATAAAAAGAAGTCGTTTAGGATTAGAATTAATTATATTATTTTTTAGAATCTAACAAGAAGTGTAGGTCTGTGTGTATGACACTAATTATTATTATCAGTTTGGTACCTACCTAGGTATTTTCAATTACCTACAATATGTAGGTACCAAACAAAAAAAAATCTTCAATCAGAAGTTCTTAATGCAAATAAGACTTAATGAAATAATTAATAATGACCTTTTTTAAGCTAAGAAATATGAATTTGAATTGGGAAAACTGGTGCTATTACATTATCTATTTTACTAATTATTTAAATGTATCTAGAATCTATGTTTTCTTTGCACCCAGGTACCTATCAAATTAATTACTTAATTAATTAATAACATTGTGAATAAATATCGACTTTCAATAGATATCTGGGAATGTTCACTACATAAACGGAAAATTAAATGAATGTTAGAACTTACTTAAACACACGGCTTAAGCTTAAGGTAACAACACTAACAACGGTCCACTGCGAGACAAATAATGATGCAATGTCAACAAAAAGAACAGAGTGCGACGTGATTAAAACTTTGCTAGTTACTAACGAGCGTCCAAATTCCACATTTGAATATTTATGAATGGGAGCTACTCTCGCTGCGGACACTGCGGCGACAGTGGCGCCGCGTTGGTTCGGATCAAACGAACTGCTTCCCGAATACACTTTTCAAAATGTTGTGTTTGTATGTGTGTGTGTATGTGTGCACGTGTCTGTGTGCTGTGTCTTAGGTCGTAGATCATGATCAGTTGGTAAATGGTTGTTGTTCTAAATCGGTTCTAAAAAATATGGTGTAGTACCCACTTAAGTTGTAATTATAAGCTGTCGTGAAGATTTTTTGTTGCTTCTTCTAAACGACTAAAGCATGTTCTGAAACAAATTAGAGGTGACAGGAGGTATTTCTATTGTATATTTTTTATTGTCATCGTACTATCAATATACACTTAAAATCTGTCACGAGCGATAAGCTCCTAATACGTACCTAAGAAGCCATAGCTTCAGCCATAGTCAAGTATATTAAGGGAACGTTTCTCAACTGGACGGCCCGTATAGTAAACACCGGACTGTAACGAGTTATACGCAAAACAACATTAACTAAGGTCTCCTTCACCTTTGGGGTGCGTTTTGTACGATTCTATTGCTTACTAATTTTCAATCTAACATAATATGTTGACATCAAAACTTCTACTGGTCTACAGAGACCAGGTTTGTAGCACCACAGAGGAACTATATTGGCGTGTACTATATTTATATTAATACCTGAGAGGAAATCTATGTACTCTCTATGAAGAATAACTAATGCAACTATATAGGAACCTGAATTTGATATACATAGATAAAAGTGCTGAATTTTTAGTAGCAGTAATATGTGTTACGAAATTACAAATGCATTTATTAAAAGAAATCGAACATTAAAATATTACAATGTTAACCTTTAACACGTTCAGTTTCGTCTGCATTTAGTCCGCCAAACCGAACTCTAGCAATTATAATAGCTACTCATACATTACACAGCATTAGTGTGTGCACAGAATCATAAAGGAATTTTAAACACAGCTTATTAAAACTACTTAACAGTTCAATCATTCACAAAAAATGTTCAACGAAAATCATAGTCTAAACACGGCTCTCGCACGAAGATTATTTCGAATCTAGTCAAACCTGTATCGAGACTGGAATAGGTAACGCAGCTTATAATTTTAGAAACGAGCTAAGTGTAGCCTTCACTTTCGTGGAATCCGCTTAAACGAGATCCATTAGCTTGGCCTGGCCGCGGATGGCGCGCCGACTGTCAGCCTGTCCGCTCCGGGAGCGGATTATAAAGTAACCTAATACAGGACGAGCACGCAGCACAATATTATAGTTAGAACATAGAACATAATAGGTATACTCGTATACCTGTATGCATCTGTGAGTGGTACGGCTGAAACTGAACAACAGTCGTTGTTGTTTTTAATACCAACACGACCATAGCTAAAGCCATGGACGAAGAATGGCGAGGGTATAAAATCAAAGGATAAATGGATACTTATGTACCTACATAATAGTCATGGTCAAGTAATTTGGTAAGACGTAGAAAAAGACGTTAGATGCGCAGAAGTAGTTTTGCTCTGCTTTTTGTTCTGCGCATCTAACTGTCTCTTTCAGATTCTTGCCAAGTAGGTACCTTACTCATGACTATACTATACGACATGGCTTTAATCTAAGAATGGTTCCTCATAACTGAGGACTAAAGCATACTGCACTATGCTGCTCAATTGCAAGTTGGTGGAGTAGTTAATTAGCCACTAACACAAGTAAAGTCACTTACGTATCGAACCCAGGGCTCTTTAAACGAACTGGTATTCTAATCATTGCGGCATACGGATCGGGATAGTAACTATCTAGAAATATTACAAGCATAAGTATCATTGATAACAGGTATGATTAAATTTGATGGCAGACTACGTGTAACGACGCAGTAAGCCGCGCACGGAAATTATTCCATCATTTTCCCTCACTGCGTAATGTAAAAAGTTTCAATTTCCGCACTCAATCTTTTCTGAAACGTTATACCTATTCCTAGTATGCCTAATCTAAACCAGAGATTATTACATTTTATTCATTTCATAATTGAAAAGAAAGAGCTGATTTTTTTTTATATTCCTGTAGTAATTGCACAGCCAACAACATACGATGTTCTTGTTTCCTTCTAGATTGGCAACAGTAAAATGTCGTTAGTGTTATCGACGTTCATGTGCAAATTATTTAGATATAGTACTGGGCACGTAATTTGGTAAGAGTCTGAAAGAAAGTTACTCGCAGACGCGTAAAAGTCGTTTTTTTTTAAATTACTTCTGCACATCTGTCTCTGTCTGACTCTTGTCAAGATACGTGTTCAGTAGGTACTATACCATGACGCTAACCGCTAATGTACTAACTTGGTTTACTATTATCGTACGAGTACCCTATCAACTAGAATACCTAATAAACAAATAATAATCGCTCACACACTCATACCCCCGCGCAATAGGATTCTCTGTATTACAGTTGGCATTGACATCATAACTA
>DWKA01000284.1:0-18569 GCA_018249155.1 Panoquina ocola ocola
CGAAGTCCTCCAAGCGCGGTGCCCAACACTGTATACACAGTCACACATACCGTCGTCCTTCTCGGGGTTGCTAAACTGGACGAGTTGAGCTCCCACTCTAGCCGCCCTAACCCCGGAAGCCCGCTTTTAGTCGCCTCTTACGACAGGCAGGGGATACTGTAGCTCGTATTCCCGAACTACAGGGACAAATAACTAAATATCTACGGTTATATGTATGTACTAATTTATGGCTCGAATCGTGCCCACGTTATTTATTCTAACGATGACAAATTAATAAAATAGATAGTAACTGCAGTATGAATGAATCATAAAACAGTAACACTTACCTTATTCACAAACACTACTATTAGGTATGTCTCAGCTCTCAGAGATGAAAAGCTCCCAATGAACAATTTACCGGACCGAATAAAATGTTACCTCACGTTCTTGATCCACTTACCATATTCCTATGTATATATTATATAGCTAATAACTTATATTCCTTGGTTTTTTACAGTTTTAACTAGAAACTTACTCAGTTAAAAGAAAACGATAGTGTTATAGTCAAGCTTATCTTCACACCTCCGCACCTACTAATAAGCGCGCACTTTAATAGTAAAAAGTTAATGTGTAAGCTAGAAGCTTTTGTGTATTACATCACTGCGTAATGACCCAATTAACTTGTCTATAATAAGCCGCTGATCTTGATTCAGGACCGTGTCTAAACAGAACTCCACGTGATGCGTACATTAATGTGTTTGGTCTTTACCGTCATACCGTCTGTTACACGGACAATTGACGCCCGTTGATTGAATCTGTACCGCGAACGCAGCTGATCTATCGGCGGAATCATTTGAAAGGGCATTTGCTATTTCGATTTGCTTCCTCTTGGAAGATAATATTTATTAGGTACCAATTTAGATACTTAGGTAGTTATCTATTGAGAAGGACTACATTTTTTTTGTGGATTTACTGATTTCACAGTAGACACTTATAGGTATCATCATCACTTACCATCAGGTGAGATTGTGATCAAATGTCCTATAAATTATAAAAAAAAGTTACTACAAAAGTACGGTGTCATGAAATGGAGTCCTCTGAAATTTTTTTGATAGTTTTCCTTGTAAACTCGTGTTATTACAACTCTAGTGCAGTTTGTATAAGGCCCTAAGTTATTGAATGTGGATATTATATGTGTACGCATATACATAGGTAGGTACCTACTTACATTACTCAAAGATTCTTAAAAAGTACAAATACTTATTTTGACATGATCACTTCTACACAAAGTATAAAATACGAGTACTAGTTATTGCAAGCTCATGATTAAAGACGGCATTGCCCCAAGTGACTTCCATCAAACTAAAGTTTCACAACGCCCCGGTACTACATAATAGTCCTTATTTCATAGCAGAACCGTTTGACATGCGTGCAGAAATGTAGACAATTGGATCAAGCAATTGTGACGAATCGCTACAGGAATTTTACGGGTCGTTGGTTAGGGACAGAAAGTGTTTGCAGGAAGGAGATTTGTCTGGATGATTTCGTGCCATTGTTCTAACTTCTGTAGACAAATAAAACAACTTCTATATTATATACTGGTGGGCCACAACGGCTTCGATTGGGTTGAGTAATGACCTCTCGTAGGACCATTGATACCACATTACCTACTGACTGACTGACAACTTTATTGCTGTTTTAGGCACTCTAAAGTTTTTATATGTTAATTATGGTTATGCTGATGGTTTTGATTCCCTTTCTTATTAAGTTCCTCCGTGATATATTTTATTATTTCCGTTTTGGTCACAATTTTGAAGAACCAGAAGTACCTAATGGGAACTCCTATGCGAATATAATATACAAACAAAATATACAACTATCCTTAATAACCTACAGCCGATTATAAACATTTATCGGTCTATTTTGTGTATTTATCAGAACATACTAGGAAACGAAACAGACGTCATATTCGTGAAACTAATTCACAACCGTTATGCAAAGAAACCTTTACTGGTATGTCTGATGACGATGAACTTTAATTAGCTTTTTGTATTAAAACGGTACATATAGATAGGTAGTAACATAGTTCATAGATAATAATTATGCATATTGCACATACGACACATAAATTAGTAGGTATCTATACTCGGTAGAGTTCACACACCTTTGAGAACATTATGCAGTGCAGGATTTGAACGCAACACCTCCCGTTCGAAAGATCAACGTTCAAACTACTAAGCTATGGCTGCTAACATTTCTTTCACCATTTCTCTCCACCTTTTTAAAATGGTGGTAGAAAAAAAAATAAGTACATAAGGGTGATACTTATATAAATACATGATTTTTGACTTTCCTTTCTATTTATCCCATCAATCCTCCCTATATATTCGTATGTTGTGTGTTGCAGAAGGCGCTCGGTACTAGTGATAAGGCACGCGCGGCGCGAGGACTCCGCGACGTACGAGTGCAGGGCGCAGGGCGCGGTGGGCCCGCCCGCCATCGCCTCCGCCAACGTCAGCGTCTTGCCGCCCACGCCCCCTGCTCCGGACACTAGTCAGTATACCAGTATACCAGTACACCTGCTTTGAACGAACATGACTGTACACGTAGAACGCATAAAAGACGTCATTGGACTGTATAGTCACGGACAAGGAACGTGGCAAGAATCTGAAAGAGACAGTAAATGTCATTTAACTGTATCTGAATCATGGACTCATGGGCAAGGAATTTGGCAAGCATCTGAAAGATAGATGCGCAAAACAAAAAGCAGAGCTAACGAGTTCTGCGCATCTAATGTCTCTTTCTACGTCTAGCCTAGTTCTTTGCCCATGACTGTAACTGGTGGCTCGTAACTTGGCAAGTGTCAGCGCAGTTGTTTTTTAAATCTCTTCGGTAGTGAAGGTGCGATTAGTACGTCTGTAGAACATTGCCTTCCGTACCGCGTCTACGGAAATAACATAAGATTCGGCTTAGAATTGGCCACTTGAAGTGTAGGTACATGTGCAAACCTATCCCCACTACTCCGAAAGCTTGCCAAGTTATGTGTACCTACTTATGTATCTTTTTTAAACCTAGCACTACCCTTAAATTGTAGGTAATAGGAAGGTAGATACGTCCTATTTTTTTCATCTATAGGCTTTTAAAATCAAAAACGATCACGTACCTACAGATCGCGCGCAATTTGATTGCAGTCGGGGCCTGAGGTAAAGCGTGCTCCTCACGTCGCCCCGCCGTCTTTAATATAGTGTTATTAATGCTCAAAAGTATTTATGCTCCCCCTCTTTACCTCAGGCCCTGACTGCAATCAACTCGCGTGCGATCTATATATATTAGATGGGTATCTAATATACTTAAAAGGAGCTTAAGAAATACACAATACCTGTAGATACCTAACCCGAAATGCTTTTGCACAGAACTTCATAAACACGACCACAGCGAAAAGTTTCCGATAACTTTCCGTTGCACAGTATCTGTACGCTCGAGCGCTCCATGGCGTGCCAATTTTCTCAACGAGCGTATCACACATTGTTTACCGAAGTTCAATACCGGTTCTCTGGCTACGGGAAACTACTGGTGATTCCCCGAAGTGGATCCGCAAACAATGCCGATATGAAGGCCAATGGAATGATCAGTTACCTATCGCGAATAATTAGCGGTTCACCAGCTATCAATGGCATTGTATGCGTTGATGCTTTTTACTAAACATTAGTGACACGGGGACTGCAATGTAGTGTTATCTTGATACGTCGAGTGATTTGCTTTCAATAGAATCTGTTCGGCTTTGGAATTAAATACGTTTATGCTGGTGGGGCTTTTGGTGTCGAAAAGATTTTTTTATTAAACCTCTACGGCTTCTTGATTTAATTAAGGCACAGTAGGGTACTCTAAAAACGAAATATTTTGAAATCATAGTCCGCAATGGGCAAGCAATGCACGAATTATTATAATTTGTAAGCGATACATGAAATCCCTAGTAAATGCGAGGATGATTTTAGTGTCGTTTTTCAAACCGAGGAAAAGCAAATAACTCGCGAAAAACAAATATTCTACTTCAAGCTTCTGCATTGCATAAGACCTCTATCAGTTAGTTTAAGGGTTTATTTGTTTGTGTTTCAGCAGCGCTGGGAGCGCCGTGTCCGATGCCCGACCCGGCATCCTACTGCCTCAACGGAGGCACCTGTTTATTCTTTGAGCTTGTTCAAGAACAAGCTTGCAAGTAAGTTCCTTTTATCTTTTTCCATTAAAGTAGAGTGAAGCTCAAAAGGAATCAATGAGATATCTTTATTTCCGCTTCTCATCTCCGCGATTAGAAGACAAGAGTCATCTATATGTACCTACCTATAGGCTATATCTATAGGGCACTCTACAGAGAATATACATTTGTAGGTGAATGCCAACGATACCTACCCTTGATGCAATTGTACATGCCTATTCTTCATTATTTTGTCGATTCTACATTAACATATTGTAACGAGTATGTCTACACTTTTCACTGCATGATTCTGATTTATTTTATTAGCCGTACATTATCAATAAGTGAGTGCTAATTACTTGCAGATGCCCGGAGGGCTTCAACGGGCAACGCTGCGAGAACAAGGATATCTCAAACAGGAGCAGTATGTATCATTCCTACACGTGCAAACTGGGCCTGTCCACGTCCTACTACTGTTAGCGAGCGCCGAACGACCCACCTTCCATTATACTCGCCCGAGCGTACGAATGGCCGTCTCACTGAAGACCACTCTTCAAGTTTCGAGACTCGTTTAGTGCAAATTTTGTAGGTTCAATGTTTAGGTTGAAATATTGTCCACGATATTTTGATTTAGGAAATGACGCTCATGATGCGACGATACCATAAATCGATACCGTGTCGCGTAGGGCCAGCTGTTTGCACGGCCGTTATATTATTTCAGTGAGGAATATCTTGTTTTGTCCACAGTATCTACGCGAAGTAACTTAGTCATTTGAAAAATTCCTGAAGTCGCTGAACTGCCTTAATTTACCTACCATTGCTTTTACTACTTATTAATTATTTGCAAAGCTTTAAATTATTGTAGTTTAATGAATATATAAATATAAATAGCTGGCCCAGTGAGATTATATTAATAAGTACCTAGGTATTCTTTCCCTTTAGTGAAAGTAATAGAGTTAAAAATAAACTTCACATTATTAAAGTAACATTGTAATGTTATAGACAACAGAATTTAAATTCACTTTCAAAAATCGAATCAGCCACGAATTTTAAACTCAACGGTCCATTTTAAAAAGAAAAATTATTCGTCCTATTTTTTGAAGTTGTAAATATTTTACGCGTAGGTATTTGTAATTTTGCGATTTATTGTATTGTTATTAACTCTAAGGTTTGATAACTCATTTAGTATGTAATAATCTGATGAAGAGACTTACAATTTATGTACATATCTATTAGGGTAAGGATTTTTTATATATTACATAAAAACAGCAAATTGCACCCGGCTCGCTCGTTTACATTTCATTTGTTTATATATTATATTATTTTTATTTTTTATTATCATATTTTTTTGTATCGCAAACCATTTACTATGCAATCAAAAAATTGTCTGATTAAAATCATGTTTAGAAGTACCTACTTACCTATTGTGATTAAGAACATTAAAATACAATATATTTCCTCAACATTGTTTTTTATATCAGCGAGCCTGGTGTAAACAATTTTACATTTCAATGGATTAGGTTTTTTCGTCCAACCGAGATAGATTACAAGCAAAGAATACTTTTTAATTCTCATACCTAGGTAGGCCTATATTAAATTAATAAATTTATCACACATTTACTGAAAAACGCATCTATTTGAAAAAAATAGTAAAATTGTCGACATTTTTCAGTAAACGTGTGACATATCGTGTGTGTGGCTAATTGGAGACATGGTTGTGGATATAGCGAGTTTTCTATTTATTAAAAGATACACTGGAACTATATTTATCCGCTAAGTGGGACCGAAACGATACCTTCAGTCGGCAGACATGTTGATCGAAGACATACAAAGCGTCGCGTTTTGTTATAATTTTATTTTTCATTTTGTATAAAGTCCTTTTTTACTTTTAAGTTTTCCTATTTATATGTAATTAAATTAGAAAAGGAACTATTTATTTAATGCAATTTGAGGATTTTAGGGCATTATTACAAGCGTAGTGACGTCACACATTAGTACTCTTATTCCAACAGACTGATTGGCATTCGTTCGCATTAAAATTTGTAAATAGTTTACCTGGCTTGCACTCCGCATCCTGACGTCACTGTGCTTCACTAGAGTTTTGTAGTCTCACAACAAATATTAAGGCGCAAAACATGTTATGTAATAAACATACCAAAATCACAATAAAAGAATGAGTGTTGGAATTAACCGTGAGGCGATCATTTATTTTTGTTTTTTTCACTTACACTTTACCTTAATCCTTCAGAATTTTACCTTTATGGTGGAAAGAGCTCAATGATGGTATGTATTTTTATTCAAAATTTTTTTTTATTTGTTGCACAAAATAACTCTCCGCACTCATTTTCTAAAATGAAAAAATGTAACTAATTTTTTTTGTTGATAAGAAGACAATCATGTTCGCAAACTTTCATTCGCGCAGCTTTTGGAAGCCCTCTTCGGAATATAACTATTAATTATTTCAACTGTCGCAAGGTTTTCTAAGGGTTTTTTCATCAACAGTTCGAACTATGTATATGGCCTGTTTACGTTAACGATCAATCATTATCTCTGTTGCATTCGATCTCATAGAGACAATAACTATTTCTCCATTTATATATTTAATAAAATATTTTATAGTAGGAAATTTAAAATTATAATTAAAATTAATTATACCTGTAGAATGACACTATCACATACGCCATAAAGTTACATTTTTTCATTAGTACCTACTTAGTAACTAATTAACTAATGCTTCATAAACTAATACTGAAATTGTATCTACTGTGCATGTTCTATCGACCTTTCTGTAAAACTACCTAGATGTTCTTATTATTTGTTGTGAGATAACAATACCTTCGCAGTCAGATAACAAAGCATGTATAATTAATATAGCGAAATAAGATGGCGCCCAAACAGGGCCACAAGTAGCGTATAGTTTGTAATAATAACATGATTTATTTTAGCAAAATGTGACTTTCTATTGAGTTGATACTTAATACAAAATATAGAGAAATTATAAATTAATTACATTTACAAATAATTTATAAGTAAATTATTTCAAAAATCACACTATACTTTTGTTTTCGGCACCATCTTGACTCTTGTCTATGTCTCATAAAGAACAAAATTATTTGTATAATGTAAGTAAACAATCAAATAAAATGTACTGTTGTATTTTTACAGGTTTGGGCGAAAGACTGTGGTGAACGAAACACCGGCGTAGACGACGGAATGTAGGAGACGTAAAGTTTAACATTCCTGCATACTCATAGACAAGCTTCGAGATGATTCATCTTGCTTGAGCTTGAATGTAGGTGAAATTACTTAAACATAGCCCGGAAAATACTTCTGGTATTATTACTCATATTAAATGTTAATCAGAAACACAATAAAGACTACTTAAAGTTTACACGGAACATGTTACAGGGAAATAAATAATATTATTTTCAACCTCGCAGTTCTAAACACTTTTTGTCTTACTGCCAAACAATAACGACCTCAGTAATAGTAGATATTATAGACAGTTCTGAGCCATTCATAATAGGTACTTCTCTAACTTATAGATTAGGCAAATATTTTGATAATTATTTTATTTAGGTACCTACCATGTGACCAGGGAAAACTTATTCAAGTGTACGAGTACAACATTATTTAGTACATCATAATGTGGATAAGTACATTATTCAAGTTCATAATTATTATAATAACCCTTGGTGCTCCATTATTCTGTCCGTAAGAGAAGCAGACACATTTTAAATAGCAGTTATAGTCCTTACCTACTATTATAATTAAAATTTTATAGATACCTACAATAAAACAGCTCACCAAATTGGGCGCCAAGATGGTGCATATACTATACAGATAATTCATAAATTTTCCAGCGTAATACAAGCTTTATCACCGACTAAATATTTTAGCCCAAAGCAAGGTACAAGTAAATTACTTGTAATTTTATATTTGTAAATTTATCGTTAGTGCAGCTACAGACATACATAATTATGTTCTTATGCTAGTTATAAACTGTTTTTAACATTAACATCTGTTCTGATTACATCCTGCTAAAAGTGTATAAACATTGTTTACCACCGATAATCATTATTTCATAAAATTGTCTTGTAAAAGCTTTACACAATTATTGTCATAAATACTTAGCAGAATCTCAACCGCAAGTATCGAAATGTTAAGTTGTATTAACGATTTGTACAGTATTATTTGCTGAATAGACATTATTTATTGTAGACTAGCTATTTTTAAGTGCTTTGTTATATTAAATGAATTGTGAAAATACTGTTTTCATTTATTCTCCCTACAAAAGCAATATTATGTTCCTTACTATCCTTACATAATTTTATGAAGAACTTAGTTGATCTCTGTATTCAGTCAACTTAAGATACTTCTAAAAACCAGATAATTATTGTAATTGCAAAATTAAATGACAGCAGGAGACCCTAAGAGCGACATAGGTGCAACGAGTTTTTGGTGAGTTTACTAAAAAAAACAGCACATTTCGAGATGTGAAAATCTAATATAATGTTATTGGTATAAAAACGTAACACAAGCTTATTATATACAAAGCGCACGTATAAAATAAAAGCCCCAATTATTACAAAACTATTGACAATTAAAATACTTTTGGCATTGTGTATTTCAAATTACAAAATGTTATACTGAATTCAAAGTTTCTAACTCGATTACTTTGAAATATGTACCTATTCAACCTTATTTGAATTATGGGTTTCTGTAACAAAACAAAGGCTTACGGAAAGTATAAAGTATAATAATTTTTTTCTTCTAGGATAACTTATGTTCAAGACCTAAGGTTAGGTAAGATACCTACATTATTATAAGTTGAGTTTTAATATACCTAGATGGTGAAAACATTACACATAATTGACAGCCATTACTTTACTACTATTTTTCCTAACGCGATTTAACCCGCATGAAGTTAATTAGTTTTTTTAGGTTTTTTTAAATTAGTACTTAATTGAATTGACCAGACAAAATTTCATTCTCAAATTCAGTTTATAACTATGTGTGGATGTTTTTTACTCTTTTACCCAAAAACGGATGAACGGACTTGAATGAAATCTGGTACATACATGGATAGTGTGTAACCCGGAATAAAACATAGAATACTATTTATCACGCAAGTCCTGGTAATTCCTTTTTATTGCATTGAATGTTCAAAAACGTAAGCTAGATGGTGTTTACGTCAAATTAGAAGAATGGTTTAGTAACAATATAAAAAAAAGTGAATGAAATGTTTACACTGTATTACAGACTATAGCCGAAAACACACGCTTTTGATTAAAATATGTCCCACAAAACTAAATTATCAATTAAGAACTTACCAATCACTTATCATAATTGTACTACTTATCACAGTTCTATGCTAAAATAAACATGATTGTTGAATGACTATTTTATAAACAATTCAATTAATCAATCAAAAACATGAGCATTCATTATCCAATAAATTGTACTTATTTATTTGGAAAATTTTATGTTATCTAATTTAAATTGTTTAATGTTTAAAATATGTTGTGTTGTCACTTTTGACACACACTTCATATTATATCAAATACTTAGTAAAATATTAAAAAGTGAGAAGTTTTGGGACAAAAATATTATATTGAGTTTAATGAGCATATTTATTATTTTTGTTTGTAGGAACCATAAGACAGTGTGTTAATGAGCAAAGTTTATTACCCAATATGGACGAAATAAATTATTTTGGGATGTAATATTTTGGATACATCTGTTGTCTGATATCAAATAAAACATCTGATGGGGTATATTACACTGAAAATTGAACCTTAACTTACTTCCTAAACAATACTTACTCTACTTACAAAAAAGCTGCCTAAGGTTGAGATTCCAATAAAGATTTGCAAGGCAGTGCGACAGCAAGAAATAAATCACATGATGAAGGAATACTATTTATCGTAACCTCATAATATTATTATGATGTAGGAAACATAATATTAGTTTGATTTTTTTGGCCTTCCTAGTTTCTGGTATTTATGATAGATGTGATCAATGACTAAATGACAGCCCACCTGTATTTATCTTAGCTCTTTAGAAAAACTAGTCTTAAACAATGAAGTAATACTATTAGAACATTTCTTCCAACACTGCCTTAATACATCACATAATAAAATTATTTTCTTTATTAGAATCTCAGCCAAGACCTTTGGACAGTACACCTAATCAACAATTTAACTCCATCCTAACTTAGAGCAGAACTGTTAGGAACACAATAATGCGGGTCTAAAACGGAACACATTAAGCAATTCCTCTTTAAGCAATTCATATTGTGAATTCTTATTCTGCGATGTGACATCAACGCAATTCCTATATTGTAGACCATTTTATGAATTTACATACACAACTGTCAAAGAGCAGAATTCCTATTTTTCTCATAATAGGATCATATTATGATTCATTTAAAGCTTCCATTTCAGACCCGCTGAACTCATATTTTAATACACTTTCGTACATACGAGTAAAATTTGATATTGAATTAGTGTAATATGCCTAGACCCTAAATCTACTGCTACCTAATCAACTAACTTATAACTAACAACAGTCTCCATTTTGTGTAGACTTGTTGAGAATGACTTCAGTTGTACGTTTTGAGCATTTGCAATGGTTACTGGTTCTGCCTCGGCCCATTTCTCCGGTATATCGCAGTCAGTTTTAGCATGAACGAGAACATCGAACGAGCACCGACAGTCAAGGAACGGTAGGTAGGAGATTGTAGCGGCAACCTGCAGCATGACATCTCGGATCTCTTGCTGTATTTTCTTCAGGTCCTTACTGCCAACAGTTTCATTCTTCTCTTTTGACAAGGCAGCATCACCATCCTCATACTGGACGTTAAAGTCCCAGCACTCTAAGACCTCCTTATTAGCAACATTGAGCAGTACTAAAGACAGCTTGCTCACTTTTTTGGAGACTATCCATTCTGGAAAAAGAAAACAAATTCGTTACTATCATTATTTTACTGAAAATTATACTGTTCTTTATTATTCAATTACATATATCTTTATTCAATAAGCATGGGCATACCCAGCATCTGGTGTTTATATGTTGCCACTTACCATCTACCTAGCCTGCCTACACTTTTGTCAGCTCCAAAAAAACTGAACTTATAAAGAAAATATCTGAACCATTGGTATTCCTTATTTAAAAAATCATAACGAGGATGTACCTTCACTCTGTGATAACAGGTTGGACAAGAAGTTTTTGATTTGTGAGTCTTCAGATATGAGTAGAGTGATTCCATATTGCTGCTGAGCTTTGAATGTCTCAGGTGGATATAGCCCTCTTTGAAAGAGCACTGCGTTGATAGCAAAGTCTGTAAATAATACAATTTATTTATATTAATATCTTAAAAATGTTGATAATATAGAAACCGTTAAGCGTTGTATCTATGAATATTAAAATTAATAATTTTAAATAATAAACTTAACTAAACATTACATACGACTAAACTGTATGTAATACGGTAAAAGTACTGGCAATAAGGTTTTAGAAAATAATTAAGAAATGATAGGTCTAATCAACTTACTTAAATATTCACAAATAATTTGAGCGGAACCACGAAGAGTAATGGTGTTTTTTGTTTGTTGTTGAGACATTTGTGTGTCTAATATCTAACTTATTGTAAATGTTAAATATGTGAACTCAAAACGAAGGCGCAAATAATTATCTAAAAAGATTCAAAACACTACGAAACGAAATAAATAGTTCATTCATAAACTTTTACAATCCGTTAAAATAAAAACAGTACGATATGATTTCAAAAATTAAACGACAATGCACAGTATTTGTATTTTGTATTCTCTTTGACAATTCACAGACTAAATATTCTATCGACAATGATCACAGACTTTGGATATAATTGATAGCACAGAAAAGATAAAGATATTGATATTATTGTTATGGAGGCCTTTTGCTTGGAGCAAAAGGATAATGCAATGAAGAGACATTCGGTGACAAATGCGCCGCAACATGTATCGGCGACATATCAAGCGAAGTCGGGCGAATCGGCCGATGCCGCCAGACTTCTCTCGACATGTCTGGCGACATGTATTGTGTCGTGCGATGTCGCCAGAGATGTCGAGCGAAGTCTCGCGACGTCGCCTGATGTCGCTGGCGACCCATGTCGCGGCACATTTGTGTGTCTTTGGCATAATGTTGTTGTGGTTTGTGGTTCTAAGGTTCTAACATGAAATAACGTCTGTGGCAACTGCTATGACAAAATTGACAAAACTGACGTTATGTCAATATTTTCCAATTTGTCATTTATTGTACGGGTACCATAAAATATTTAAAATAAACAAACTGATACAACAAAGAAAATTATTTATTATCGTAGAAATCAGAATCGTACGGAAACAAAATGAATGTTTATTTATTCCGCTCAATAGAATATACGTCTAGATGCGGGATATTTGTAGTTGATGTAATTTATTAACTCAGTTTCATTAAATTTACATTGAATATGTTTGTAACCATCCAATCCGCTATGTGCAAATTTAATTTATAAGTGCAGTGAACAATTATTGGATTTTATTCGTGCAGTTCCTAATTATTAGTTAATTCGGTGGCTTTCGAATTGTTATCATGGGTCGAACACGACGAAAGCGGAAACATAAAAAGATGAATGAATTTCGCTGTTGCGAGGACGAGAAAGAACTTATATTATTGAACTCTTGGTTAACGAAACAAGGTGTGCGTCGCAGTAACAAATTAGTGTTAGCTGTATTCAATGATACTGGACGGGGTGTTCTCACGAAGAAAAAAATTTTGGCGGGAGATGAATTGATTAATTTACCTCTAAATCTAACTATTAATGTAACTAGTTTGTTAATGGACACTAAATTTTGTAATATTTTTTTAGAGAATAAGAAAAATTGCTTGGTAGAGCACAAACAGTCAATAACTTTTCAGTCCCTAATGGCATTTTACTTAGTATTTCTCAAGGCACACGGGACTGATTCTCATTGGCACATTTATTTACAAAACTTGCCTACAACCTACACAGTTCCTTACTTTCTGCCAAAAGAATTGAAATATTTTATTAACTCTGAAATATTATCTGTGATCTCAAAGCAAGAAGAAGTTATTGAGAGTACTTACAATATATTTTTAGATGTTTTAGCCAATAATGTGAGCTGTAGTGATTTAATAGAAAATTTAAAGAATTATTTTACTATATCAGTTTATGAATGGGCATATTTTACTGTTAATACTAGATGTGTTTATATGGATTTATCAAATATTGTTAATTTAAATGATACACAAAGTTCATTATTAGCATTAGTAAGTGACAATACTAATATTTCTTTATGTCCATACTTGGATATGATTAATCACAGTCCGAATGCCAGGAATGAGACAAAATTGGTCATTAGCAGCAGTATTGAGAATATCACAATACCAATGTTAAAACATGACATATTTTCCGATGTAAGATTTTCTATATGCACAAGAAATAATTTTGATCCATATACACAAGTGTTTATATGTTATGGGGATAGTCATAACTTGAAGTTGATTACCGAATATGGCTTCTTCTTACCATCCAATGACTTGGACTATGTAACATTTGAATTCAGCAATATTGTGTCGTTTGTGAATTCAAATGGAATGAAATTGTCTCACGATCAACTTGCATTTATTACCAGTCATAATTTAAATAAAGATTTATATATTGATGTTAGAGGTTTAAGTTTTAACTTTTATGGTGTACTGATGGTTGTCAAGTACTTTTATAATCAAAATATGGATGTCAGTAGATTGATCTATTCAGCTGCTATTTGTTCCAATGATAGAGTATTAATAGATTTAATCATGCCAATGGTTAGAGATAAGCTTAGTAGTGTAAAGGAAGCCACAAACAAACTAGAGAATTTAAATAGTGATTGTGTTATTTTAAATAATTGCAAAGAACTTATGCAACAGTATGTGAAAATTTTAGAACAGTTTATTAAATGTTAGATGTGATGTGATGCTGTATTTTTTTTTATCCCTAACTTATTTTGTTGTTTCGACAACAAAAAAATGGTCCATGAAAGGTAATTCAATTTTGTTATTGGGAAATGCCAATCCAATTTCATTTTATGAAATTGAAATCATTAATTAACTGTACCTGACTACCTAACCTTGTCTTGGTACAAGTACTACAAGTTTCGGTAAAAGTTTATTTCAAACAAAATCGAATCAATCATGATTGATTAGTGTTGCCAGACACAAATAACGAAATGTGTCTAATATTTTATTTACCTTGCTACGCAATGTCTTTACCTAGTCTGTGGACAGATGTAAGATGTCATGTCTGTCAAACTCAAAAGTCAAAACAAACAATCAAATCAATCACAATCAGACTTCAAGTCAGAGTCAGTCAACCACCATGGCGGCTGTGTTGCTGTCAAAGAGGCGATTCGTCAAAATATTAAAAAATCATGTAAAATTTACAAAAGCATATTCAATTAGCAATACATTAATATTGAGTAAGCCACAATTTAGTATATTATGCAATCATTGTGCCGCTGCGAGTTATTTTAGGGTATGTAAAACAACCTCTACATTGTTGATTGGAATACACGAATGTTCGTAATATTTTGTTACTGTTCATGTTTTATTATATTTACAAGTGTGATTAAATATCAATAATATTGTTTTAGTTTTATTCTACATCGCCTCCGAGTAATGCAAGCGGCCAAGACACGGCGAAAAATGTATTGGCAGCGGTTTTGGCTAATAAACCAAAAACGGGAAAAATACCCGTCGGTGAGTTCCAACTTATATAAAATTGTCACAACACCTTAACAGAACTGTGGACTTCAGCAGTGTGTACTACGATTTGTATTATTCTGAATAAGTTGCGTAATTATTGACCTTGTGTGGTGATGTTTCGAGGAAGTAGGGCTGTCACTAAGCATGTTAAAATGTTGTCAACATTTTTGTACCGAAAACTTATCCTTATGTTATCTTGCATTTCCCTTATGCGACATGACATGTAGTAAAATTATTATTATAATTGCATACATATTCATCTAACTACACACATATTTAATAGAAATGTTACTATTTATGTAGCATATATCCTTACATAGGATATAATCTAGTAGCAGATTAAGTTTATCCTGTAGAGAACATATTTCAGTTTTTTAAGATTTGGTCCATAACATAACAGTTCTAATTCTAATTTCAAAGTCACTTGTTACAAGCAACCTTGATTTTCAATATGAGGCTAACTAATCATAAGTATTTGTCTTGAGTGGAAATGTATGATTAAATTTGTACTGATATTTATAGCTTCTTTTTCAATATAAAATTAGAAAAAATAGCTTAACATTTTCTATGCAACAATCTTTGCAATAGTTCATTCTATTCTTCATCTGTTAAAGTTAATACAGTCTCTGACAACTTCTTTACTTGTTAACAAAAACCACTTAAATGTTTTAAATTAATTTAATCGTCAATAACTCTAGCAGGTATTCCCCGTGGCTTCTCTGCAAATTGTTTCTTCATCTTGACAGAGAGACCATGTGTGTTTACTTTGACAGAAACATGTTAACACATATTTCCACTAAAAGTTTAATTTATTTAAACATATGCATTGTAAGGTGTGTTGTATTTAGATCTCCTTGTGTCACATTATTTACCATTTTTGTACTGTTTACTTTGTTCATATTTCTTTTATAGAATTCAAATAAGTGGATAAAATTGTTACTAATAAAATTAATTCTTACATACTAATAGGAATGAACAATTCCATTGTTATACATATGTGATATTACCATATCACTCTTATCTGATTATGTTGAGTACTTTCATTTTGCATGAAATTGACTTCACTTAATGTACCTATTGATTACATCGAGCAATAACAAATCATATTATTATAAGTACTGACAATTTCTATGCCAAAACTTGGTATATTTTTGTATGTTTACATTAAGACCCTACACATTCAGGGTGGTAATAAAATAGAAACACATTTCTAAATTTAAAATAATTATTAGTTTTAGAAATGTTAGATGTATATTCAGTAGATAGATTTATTATAATAACATAATATTTTTATTTGAAGTACCACTTGATATCTACTTGTTTTATATTAGAGTGCCTAAACTGATTGTTTATGTGTTGAATGTGTCACCGAGGTGCAGTAGTTGACGATGCATCACTGATCCTGTAATGCCTTATGTTTAGTTGCAGTGCTAATGTTACTTTCACTGTTTGTTTTAATGCCTGGTTGATATGCAGTTCTCCTTCCACTTACGCATCCCCTGTATATTGTCTAGGGTTGCCACATAATTCATTTGTAAAATCATTTTTTTTTTGTTATTTTATTCCATTTTTTTATACATGTATAAAAAGATAAGATAACATTCATCACATGTTCCAAGTAGTGTAATGAATTGAGCATGTTTTTGCTTTGTTTAATATTAGTTTGTGTAATTGCCACCATATTAAATCTTCATAAACTTGCTAGTTTAGAAGCTTACCCAGTGGATGGTTATTTTTAAATTATATTTTGCATCAAAATATAAATTTTTCAATCAACTGCACTATGTCTTATTTACTTAAAAGTAGTAACGAATATTATGTTACAGAAATAAATACTTAAATACAACTTTACATGAGATACAAACATATTTAAATTACAGTAGCAATTCTAAAAATAATTTATAACTAAATGTTATTACAAACAAAAGTGGCAACCCTACAGTCCGCTTTCGCCTTTCACAATCCCTAGCCCTGTTCGTTTCACTCTCACCTATTCTCCTACTACAATCCTCATGGAGTTTCCCTCCCCTAGGTATCCAAAAGCGAGACTGCTTTCACCCAGGCGCTTCTGTTCTGTCCCGTGAAGATATCAACCTGGGGGATGCCAAGCCGGTCACTGGAGCTGATATGATAAGGGGCATGCTGGCATATGTATGGCCTAAGGTAAAAAGTTTTTATTATTATACATTCCTATACTTTGGGGCTACAGAGGTAACTAACGACTGTACCAACACTCTATCAACCTGACATCTTTGAGCTGGTTCCCGAGAAACTTAAAACATCATAGTTTGTGTTTACTTTATCTCCTAACTTAGCCAGAGATTAAGTATGCTGTTATAGAAATTGGCCGCACTGAAATATGAAATGCATTTCAGTGTTGAATTCATCCTCTTTCTAAGAAATCTTGTACAAAGAACTAAACAACACAAAAATGAGTAAGATCTTTGTGCAATTATCTGATTCTTTCTTTAATGTAGATGTCGATTCTTGTCTTGAATCGAAATGATCGAACACAGATTTCTCTGTAGTAAGTGAAAATTAACTATTGCGTTTAATCGTAGCCTTGATTTACTTACATCATTTTATTTTTTATCACTTATCGATTAATGTCGAAAAAATATTCCAAAGTTACCCATAATTTCCATGATCTCAGTTTTTTAAATTCTCATTGTAGCTGACTCGCTATGACTGACTTGAAATTTCTAGGAATGTAGTATAATTATCACATCATCCTAACAAATTACTTCAACACCAACCAAATCAATTTCAGGACAATCAGATGATAAGGAACCGAGTGATGTTGTCCCTTTCACTCCTCTTCGGTGCGAAAGTGATGAACGTAACGGTGCCTTTCCTGTTCAAATACGCAGTGGACGAAGTGAACCAGGCGGTCAGCGCGGGGGACGCGCTGCTTGGTATGGCGACGGTGCCGCAAGCGATCGGCACTTCGGCGTTTAGTTTGCTAATTGGATGTGAGTATCCTTTGGTTTTATGTGCTCCTGGTATCTTGAAGCTTTTTAGTAGTTATTTAGTCGTTAAATATTTACCCCAATGGGTAAGCAAAATTTCATTTTCCTAGTATTAACTGTTGAGGATTCCCCTTATCTAGAGCAAATTCTGGCAGTAGCATCAGATGATGCTTATATTAAATATGCATTGTCATGGGGACACGATCAGTATGTAAAATTGTAGCTCAACCGGACACCGGGAAGTGAATCAAAGGAGAATGGCGTGCGTGGACTTATATGGCCACCAGCCCGTTACATGGACATAATATATATGAAAAAAAAGCTTAATTAAAGTTACAATAAAATACGTAGTTCAATATTTTTTAGCCGCTCTAGGTTAGTCATAAAATATAAAAAACCAATATGTAGGTTTAAGGTCGTTACACAACTATACTGCCAAAAATAACATCAATATCGTGAATTAAAAAAACATTTGACATTATTGTCACTGTCACATTAAACAATTCAATCGAGTTGTTGTATGTTGCTTTGAGAACTATAAATATTAATTTGTTTAAGTTGTATAGAACAAACACATTATATTAAACCGTTGGTCATATAAGTGTGCAATTGGTATTTATATTCATAAATCGCAACATGTC
>DWKA01000285.1:0-18564 GCA_018249155.1 Panoquina ocola ocola
CTATTGCCATCGCTCGTACGATGCTGCGATGCGATGTCATAGTGCAACGTCATGCGGCACTATGAAATCGCATCGCAGCATCGTACGAGCGATGGCAATAGGACGGCGCCTAATGGTGAATGGTCACTGTCATCCATGGTCTTCATGGACAGTAACACCAAGTATGGACAGAAAAATAAAATACCTACCTTGTTCTCACAAGTTGGATGGCAGACATATTTGCACACTGAAACAAAAAAAAATATATATACATTTTATCCTTGTGATAATCATTACATACCTACAATGAATATCTTGCATTACACAGATTAAGTACACTTCGTTTAAAAAATACCTAAGTAACGAAAAATTATTATGCAAAACTATTAAAAAGTAATTTAGTAATGGGGTTTCACGATCTAAAGAAAATTAAATGAATAATTACCTCTACAGCAAGAGCCCTGGTCGTGGACGGGCTGGTGGCACCAGTGGCAAGGCCTCGGTTTTTTGAAGGTTTTTCTTCTAAACGTGTGGGCCTGGGCCACGCCATCCTTCTGCAACAAGACAAAAAATTCATTACATTCACTCACTACTTCAGTTTGCTCTTCCGATTGCCGTTCCCAATATTCCAACCAAAACTCTAGTAAAGTTAGCTATAAGTAACAAATATTGATTTTTTGAAAATTGCTTGTTAGCGTACTGAGGATTACGGATAGACTGAATATTGAGATACATAAAGTTCATCGGATCAAACACTTTAAATAGGCAAAAAGAACGTACAGATGTTTTTGAGCTGAGATCCATAGATTTTTATCAATGTATGTAATGTGTCAACAGTAGCGTTATCGATCATTTAAACTGTTACAACCACGTGCCATTTGCCGAGGATACTACTAACGAGGCAGGCGGGAAACAAAAACGGTCAAGTGGTATTTGACGAGGCTCCGAGCGGTCACCTCTACCTGCGCGTCCCTTCCACAACAAAGGATGGCTAGCGAGAGTCCATCCCCATTCATATTAAAGCACGCGCTTACGAATTTCTCTGTTGAATGTACCGACGTTCCTTTTGTACGTACGAAGTTATTCTACTCTCGGTGAAACATAAATCCCTTGGGCTGAGTGACCGATGAAATGTTTGTTATTTTTGCTCGCGATGTGTTTAAAAAATATTTGCTAATGTAAAAGAATATAAGATTTATACTAATTAATGATAACAAAATGTCTAGAAAGACTAAAGACAAAAGTTCACTATTTACAGGCTTTGATTATGGATACCTTAATAATTGCCGCTAGTGATCAACCGATCAACTTTATGTTCTTTAATATGTACCTAACTATCCAAGTGATCTTATCAATGTGATTATTGATAAATTATTATGTACTTAGGTACTAAATAGAACTATTAAACCTAACGCTTAGACATACCAAATTACAATTAGAGGATTACCTAATCATCAGATATGTCAACCATGATGGACTATGATAAATAATGCGTAATAAATCGACGTTAGAAGCAAGTTAGAAGATCCAATCAGTTGCGGAAGACTATTCGTTTCGAAATAAAAACTGTTTACCCATTTACAAAGTGGGAACTGACAGAACAATGCACGCGTAGGCAAATAATTATTTTTATTTCAGTACAGCTCTTGCGAGATGTAATAATATATCGCCCGTAGAAGCAATTCAATTTCAATAAAACTCCCAAGCTCTGATCTCTATCTGTGCCCCATGACAAGTTCCACACTCGTTAGCAAATTGTGACTGACAGTAATAAATCTTGGTGGGTTTACATGCTGGTTGCGACGAGAGGAAATGGATAATCTCATCGAGTAGTGATCTTCTATCGGATGCTGGCTGTATAACGAAAACCAATCTGTCCACGTTGTTATTGGCTCTCTAATCTATAATCTGTGTTTGTAGTCTACAATAAAGTTATCTTAGCGCGTAGAAAATTAATGCATATATTTATTTTCGCTGTGATTTGTTTTTATTTCTTCGTAAATATTCACGCACGCATAAAATATAGTCACGAATCTGTTTTATTAATGGCTCCGTTATCCGTATACACTAACTGGGTAACAACGCCTTTATTCGAAGATTAGGGAAAGAAATTAATATAAGGGATTCATTTAATATTTAAGTTTCTGCGTATCCAGAATCCCATAGCCGGTGCCCCCAATTATAGCACGCTCACGTCATTGTTCGGCCAGGCGCCGGCGTCAGGCCGCGATGGCGCCACATTTGCAGAGCACATGATACAAACATTCTGCTTCGAAATCACTGTTTAAAATATCACGCTTATCTCCCAGTATTGAACCTTGGGTCGCTCGAGTGCTTTTAAACGCAGGCTCCCCAGCAGAGCAATAATAACGGCTTTGAGCCGTTGAACTTTAAAATGTTAATAGAACTCTATTAGTATCCTCCTACGCAAACTCTGCACAAAAGATTTGAGAAAATCTATTGAGAGAATCTTGTACTTCCGTTACACTGTTACAGCTTTCTAGATACATCTTGTTGGGTAGGTTGAAAAAATATAAGGTGCTTGCTCCAGTGATCGACACCCGGGGTCATTTTGTAGAAAATTTCTTAGTAAAAACACGTAGTAATTAAATCTAATATTATTAAGTTTCTAATGAAGAACTTTAATTTTTAATTAAGTAACTTTAATACGTGATATTTCATTCAGATTTAGTAATCAAATCTTTATACGGTAAATATTTTGTTACTTAAAAAAATCATGCAAGAATAAATATGAACGTTAGAAAACAGATCTTAAAAAAAAAATATTCAGATGTAAGTCATGTTTTAAAGAGTCCATTATTGGTACAATCACCCAATAGTATTCTACATTGTAACTAAATCTCACTGCCTTGTGCAGTTGTGCACGTGCCCATTCAGATGGTGTCCCACACCTGCCGCTGATGTCCCGCGCCCACCGGGTACAGGGATACAGTGTACACCCGCCAGCCGTCGAAAACTAATTTTAACACAAAAACTTGAAGCTTCACAGAACTACCAAAAGGACGGTGACATAAAATCTCCTCGCTTCATTAACCATGTGAATTAAATGCATCGAACATCTGGTCAACTGTTTAAATAGTCACAATGAAATAACCGTTGTATGGGCAATGAAATAAATTAGAACAAGAAGTCGGTTAAATAGTGAAAATAAACTTTAGAAAATGGTTATCAAGATTTCTTATTAAACAACATAGTTCAATCAATTGTCGGTTTATAATCGAAAACTGGCCATTCATCGTTTTTTTCTTAACTTATTTCGTTGCCGGAGACGCATCTATGATGACTTCAGTAATGATGATGCCCATGGGCAACAGTAAAATTACTATCACGCCAATCGTTAAGTTAGCTGTCGCTATTTACATATAAGAGAGACCCAGAAAATCATCTATGCACAGCGTAAATCCAAGACACTCAATTAACACTGACGTGAATTATTTCCACGTCCATTTGTTTATGAGTACAGCGTCAGGCATGTTATTTAAGGCACGTTAAGCACGTGAATCCCAACAACAAATCTAAATTCCAGACCACAAAGCGAGCCTCGTGCACGGGACACGACACGTCGCGTGCACATAATGCGCGGCAACCATTCGGAATTATTGAGTCGTTTGAACTTTACGGATACTTCATCAAAAGTTAGTCTTTGAAGATCTATTGGTTACGTATTACTTATGTTATGATGCCTTTAGCTGTATGTATGTTTATGCTCCTGAATACATTTTATTCAGTGTTATCAAATTATAGATTTGTATCTAAAAATATTGTAGTTTATTATATTGTAACTTCGCACAAATGTGTGTCTTTTCATAGATTCTAGTGCGCTGAGAAATTGACACATCTAAGTAAAAAAAATTGATTGAATATTAAAAATACACAATAACATGTAAGTAACATAACATAGACAACTTAACAATTAATTACTGAGAGGGGATTATAATTGATTGAAGAACATCAGTGACTAAATATCATAGTGCGGACTGCGGACTGCTGTGTAGTGTCGGTCAGAGAACTTTTGATCAAGAAACGGAGAGCTGCTCAGGACGAAGACAAAGGGCCCAACAACGTCGGGAACACGATAAATCAACGGAAGCGGCGCTCTTTTGATATTGGGTAACCTCCATTGTTTCGTAATCAACCTAACAGAGTACAAATTAATTGTTTTTAACAAAATACTACTTAACTGAACTAATTACGAAGTCGGTCTAACACGAGAGTTATTTTTCTTGTGACGATGAACTGAAAAGTAGCAAGGGGAATATAACTATCTATTAATAAAATAATTAAAATATTTTAATTAATTTATTCTTTAGTTAATATTTAGATAAAGCGAATATGAGATTAGTAGGTACCTATCATAAATACAAATTGAACTTCTATTAATTAAAAATAATCAATAATAATATTAGGGAGATACGGATATAAAATAATTATTAAAATTTTAATTTTCCCTAATAGGTAAATAAGTTAAACGGAAAACACTAACCACATGTATTAATTCAATTATTAAAAGAGACAAAAAGGCACAATAAAATTATTACCTACCTATATGTTTCCGTGTAAATTCAACTGATTGTTCAATTCACAATTTAAATGCTGTGAAAATAAAAAAAAAGCTGTATCTAACGTCACAATGGTTGAGTTTCCTTTATTTACAACAGTTTCGAGAAGGATCGAATTATTTGGCTTCACGGGCGGTGCTTTCTAAAGGTACGCGGACGTGACTCTAGTCGCCATGAAGGAATCATGGAACCTAAATAAAAATTGTCTCACGCGTAACATCGTGCGAACACGTTGCAACCACAATAACATAACTTACATTACAATAATGCAGTTACGATTCTAAGTATTCTAACACGTATTAATCCATCGGGATACGTGCGCGACATAACATTATTCAAGTGGCTTTGAACTTACTTCGTAGCTTAGAAGTCTCAGCGTATCTGACGCGAGCTACAATTTAATATGAAATATCGTTTATAACTTTGTTATCTTTAAAGTCATTCGTGCGCATGTTTTGCTATTCTTAGATAAAGATGTCGTGGTAATAAATTACATTCAGTTTTCACTTCGTAGAACATTATTGGTACCTAAAATATATTATTGTATATTAATATGTGATTTAAATATACATACAAGCATACAACAGGCCTCGTGGAGGACAGACATGTCTTTATTTGAACAAAATGTTCCGCATGACTTGTCATTTAACGATAAGTATTTTACTTCGAACAAAAAGTTAGTGCCGGTAATTTAAATAGGAAGTAGGTGTGTAACTCCTTCTATCTTTATACGTTTTAAAAATACCTCTAAATTATTTACTCTATTTTAAGTTACTATAAGTAACAATAGTTCATCTGAAATAGCTACAGCGTCAAGTTGTACGTGTTAACTTTACAACATTACAAAAAAAATACACATAACAATGTTTGTAAAAGTAGAGCAAATGTAGAGTTAGGAATGTAAAATGTTACTCAAATAAAATAAACGTATGCAATGTGTATACTGTTAACGAAGTAAATGATGAAAATGTTGTAAATAAAAAAATATTGTCATAATTATTGTCATTTCTACGTAAATATTCTACTTTCGATTTATTGTTTTGTGTGACTCATATGGGTGCATTGAGAACGTAACTTCTAATGTCTAATTTCACAATCTATTACCGTAGCAGAGTGGCGCAGTGGAAGCGTGCTGGGCCCATAACCCAGAGGTCCGTGGATCGAAACCACGCTCTGCTAATATTTTGATTTATTTTTTCATATAAAATTTTATAACATTTTTATTTTATTAATAGGGCAGATTTTTTATTTAATTATATGTATATATTTTGTAAATTATTATATTTTTAAAATGAGAAATAAAATATTAACGCTCTGCTAACTTTTTTCTATTTTCAATATTCTTTATGTAGGTATATATTTTTTTTTGTTAAATTGAATAATATTTATATTTTATTATGACAACAGTTTTTTTAAACAATTATATTTATTTTTTGTACCTTATTGCACATATATTTTTTAAATGAGAATTAAAATATTTTGTCCTTAAGAATATAGAGAGCGAGTCTTGTTATGATAAATGATGAATATTTATATTTACGTTCTAACATTGTTATTAATCAATGAAACAAAATACTAAGCAATAAGGTAAGCATCAGGATCTGACTCATCCGTGTCAAGTACCTAGTGTAGTTTATTTAGTAAATAATTTCAGTTGCTATGTAGTTACTTTCAGGAGTAGTGGCGATGTCAACGTACAAAATAAATACAAAGATTTATGCTGTTAAAATATTGATAAAAAGGCTGTTCTTCTTATACGTAACAATTACCACGGCAAAAAATATTTCAGTAATCAAATTAAATTTAACTCAAAATTAAATTAAACAATAGGTAGATGTATAATAATTATGCTGGTACATTATAGGATACAAATTAATTTTTAAATTAATTTTATTCACCAACTTCAAATTCCTACCGCACGAAACATAACAATAACTTATACGTTTACGCTAGTATATATTTCTCTATGCTTATACGGTTATACTAATATGGTAATGTGCAGCAACCATTATCAAAACAATTATTACTTTAAGTAAGAAAAAAGTTAATTACGAATCGTATTGGGCACTCCCTTGGCTTATGGTTTTATAAGGGGTTCGTCCCTGCACCCTAAGTAATGACCACGACCATAACCGAAACAAAAACGTTGCGTGAAGTGCGAATGACAACAATAGGGGTCGGAATTAAAATTTACACTTATCCGTAACTAGTTACTTCACAATACAACTCAACGTTACCGATGTATACCAATGAAGGTAAAGGTACCAGTATCAAAACATTGCGTAATAACTTGGTTTTCTATGCGAATAACCAGTATGTTAATAAGTGCATATACTCATACAATTCCATAGAATTGATTTCTATGTTGATTACAAATTGATTTGGATCACTGAAACGTGAATTCATAACTGGTAATTTCAGGAATAAAAATACGTTTAAATTTTTATTTTAATTTCATAGAAACTTTTTTACTATGAATTTCTTTGCAAAAATAATTATAGAGCTGGAATAACGTGTAGTGTTTTTTTTCAGTTCAACCTTATCGAATCCTATAGTAATCGATACTTACTTGCAATGTCGCATTATTTGATACGTTTAAGGACAGTTTTTTGTAAATAGCGAATTCACATATTGGCATGCCATTTAAAGTGAAGTGTTAACTAGTAATAGTGAAATCGAAAAATTTGAAACTATTCCACGGTTGATTTTTTCAGGCCAACGCACTCAAAACCCCTGAGACATTACATTACAGAAGACTAGGAAAATTATATGACCTTTGTAGTTTGTTCTCTAGCTAGGCTCCCTTGTGTGAGTACCGAGTTATGTGTGTTTATCTAATGGATTCTTAAAGTAGCGTCAACATTAAATAAATTACGTGATAGAGCCCAATAATCTCTAACAGAATGACTCCAGTGCAAGTTCATAAAACAAACGAGTGACCTTTGTGTACCGAGAAACAATGTATTACTCCTATTGGATTCCCTTTTATACCCATGTCTCATTTGTAAAATGGCGTGGAATGGCACGTACCGGAAAGTAATAAAAATGAAAATTTCGGGCCCGATGTCCCGGAGTGCGGGCGGCCCCCATGCTCCCCCAACCAACAGAAATTGAACATCTAAATGTAGAAAATCAATTTCTTAATTAATCCAACGAAGCCGAACAGAATTTAATCAAACTTTAATGTCTGAATGAACTCACAAAGACAAATTTTCGTTCAATAAGAGAAACATGTATCTTTGATGAAACATGAATACTTTTAAATAAAGTTTTCCGTACAAAATAACATTAAATTCAGATTTATTGCTGTAACGGAATCTCAATATTATGCGTGTATTTATAAAATTAACTAACGAAAAAATTATATAATAAAACTTCTCCTCTACCATGTATTATTTGATAGACCGGAATGAATCATTTGATTTCAGTAAATATTGAGACTCTATTGTAGAGTCTCAATAACACAACAAAAAACACTTTCCTTTTTATAACATAAGTTGACAATGACGTTATTAAGCGCTAAAAAAAGTATCGTATAAAACATACTTCTGTTACGGTTTGCACGGAAGCAAATAATTCGTTACATTTTCAAAAAATCTTATGTATACCTATAACAATTTGCATGCCTCAAGCAGGGTCTGCAGAACTATTTAAAGTTGCAGATGGGGGTTGAATGCGAATTGCGAACGGAGATGAAAATGCCTGTAAATTTTAATTAGAGTGTACACTCGCAACGAAACTTCGCTTGCTACAAAACAGCCACATAAATTGTATTAGTGCAAATCGTAGTCACATTACCATTTGACTACACACACTAAGTGCATTCTATTACATGGAATAGCTACGTACGTAGAATAGAATAGAATGTATTCTTGAATAAAACATCGACATGAGATAGCAAAACCGTTCGTAATACACAGACTAACGACACAAGAGAATATCGTACCGTTATAATAGTTTTATAATAAGCTCAAATTACACGGGTTTCATACAACCCAAGTAATCTTTCAAACGGTAGAAACAAAAGCTGCTTTGTGAAGAATTGCTACATCTTTGGTCCATATATTTTTTAGTTCAGGCACCAGTTAATTAGTGAATCATTCGACATAGACAAACCTTAGACTACATCCTTCATTTCGTTGTCACATTTGCCTACCGCTTGTGTACTAAAAAAGATAAACAGTTCTTTACAATTATCTCCTAAGTTTGTTTCCTATATCTTAATTACTATCCTGTTTTATTGTATCTATCAACAGGAAAAACGGTTTAGTATACAATGGACAAATATTTACAGAAATCAGATCACGAAAACGTTCCCAGCTACATCCGGGCTTAATATAAAAAAGATTGAGGCAAATCGGTACAGACGTTTTATATTTCGTTCTACTCGTAATTTCGTAACAAGTTTCAAGACGAACGAAGCGATTTGGGACGGACATACTTTATAAATATTTTCCTTTTGGGCTTCAGTATCGATAGACTGATATATTTTTTATTTACAATACCCATCGTTACGAAATCTATGCAATGTAGAGTTTTAAACTTGTACACGTAGAGTCCTATCCCATGACCTGCATGTTTTATTTTTTTTTTACTATGTTGTCACTCCGTCGAAATCATAACTATGTACTATACTAGACTAGACTATACTACAGTTAAATTACAACTTAATCTTTCTAGTATTACAGGTATGTGGCCTAACCTAAGGCACAGTCGGATAGACGGACAAACAAACAGATAATTTAAATAATACATGCTAAGATTTTTTTTATTAGAATTTCCTCATTTTACTTTAAAGCCTCATGTATTCGATAAGTTTTTGAACATCAAAACCGAGGCTCGTTTCAGATGTCTGTGAGTATTAATTAAAACCTTTAAAAAAATGAAATGCTAACAAACTAGAATGCACACAAAACCAACGGAGACACGAAAAGCTCGCGAACAAAGACCTCTACTTACAGACTGGGCTAGACTCCAAATAGTGGAAATGGGTTAAACTTGAACACATTCAATTCTGTACCTACTGGACATTTCCGCTGTAGGTACGTATGTCTATTGGTGTGGGTACGGTGTACATAACATGACGCGTGTTTAGAATATATATTACAGTAAGGAAACCACTATTATTCACGAATGACTGACGGCCACTAGCTGCAACCGTATAGGGTGAAAAGAGAAAGTCTAATTACGCAGAGCCTAAAAATACTAGGCTTAACTTAACCTACTAGTAAGGGAATCATTGACGCTGAGTAAATGTTTCAATACTACCGGATTCACCAAAGTTTTGGTACAGAAAAATGCTCATTAAGTCCGGGTGAATGTTATTAAAATATATTTATTAGACAAGTGAGAACAAATTACTCACTTCAAACGTTATGGACATCTGTAGTACCTCCCAAAAGATAATGAAATAGAGTAATAAGTCCATTGTAACATTCCAAAAAAATATGATAATAATTATAATAAGTGGTAGCGCAGATTAGATCATACGACTGTGAATGAATAGCCTAGCGATACGGAAGTAAGTCACCAATGCGCCACCGGCCTTCGAGGAGAGTTTTTTAAACACTTTTCTTTATCAGAGTAATGACTTTTTTGCGCTGTTGTGTTCTAACTAATCGAAAATAACGGATCTTTTAAATGTGTTTTTTATCTACTGTATAGGGAAGTTTAATATGCAAATAACATACTACTTATTAACATTTTGATAAGTAAACTTTGTAACGTAGGTCAACTTTGTCATGTTTGGAAAACCTAATGATGAATGATAGTCTTATACAACTTTTCTTCTCTGGATGGTACATAGAACACGGTTCGTAACAAAATGTCGTAAAAACAGTACACGCAGGCTTTCCAGAAACCGAGCTATACGTATACTGAAAATTGCTGACGCGTAGAGAAGAGTAACTATTCTTTTATCTGGCTAACAAAAAAAATTTGTAAACCTGCCGCTGAAACTAGGGCTTAGACCCATATTCCTAGAGTTGGTACCTACATTTGAAAACAGAATTGAGCGTCAAAGATATTGTTATCAATATTCGAGATTAATGTTTCCGTAACCCCAGTCTAGTCGACATATCTGACACCAACAAGACCACCCGTGCAGTGAACAGAGTACGAGCCGTGTATCATTTGCGCCGCAACTTGTACGGATGCTCCCAGAATTGCGGATGCCGTAGTTACACTTGCGCAAGAGTAGATTAAAGTAATTTAGGTCCAGCGACGTAGATCCTTGTTTTAGAAGAATTCTTGTTAGTGCAATGTTTTTATTTATCTTTGTACATTGTTTATTTTATTTTATGAATGATCTGTCGTCTGTTGTAAGAAATATGTTACGGCATCCGATAAGTTTTGAAAGCGTCTACCGATTTCATCGTTTTGCATGGATCGTAGCGATTATTTTAAATTATGTACACTTTGTGCCATAAAATGTAATACAAATATGTTGTAAAAACTATAATATAATTAAGTATATAACTAGAATTAATCATCTATTTATGACTAAAAATCTATTTTTGACTGTTACTAATCATCATAATATAAAGATATCAAGGAAAGTTCGCTTTATTGTGCTCAAGAGTACGGTTTAAGTACCTAACAATATACAATCCCAATCAAAAATCTATTTATCTTCGTTAGAAAAAGCATTTCACGGAGAACTTCAATTAAATTAAATCTTGACTGGGTTATACGGGTCTTTTAAATAGATGTACCGTCGACCACTTAATCACCACTGATTGTTTAAACGGTTACAAAGATGATTGCTAAAAAGTACCGGCCACACATTCATGGTTTATAGCTTAACTGCAGTATTAGACCTTGGATTTACGCCTTTTTACGAGCACTTCATCACAAAATTGTTTTAAAATTAACACCTATCATTTATCTGCACACAAGTTATGGTTTTATTTATTTTACCTCGTTAAAAATGTGTTCCAGTGTTCAATTTATTCAAACTATGTATTACTTGATTCATCATAGTAACAGTTTTTACGAAATTCGAATTTAGGAAACATTAATTGTTTGTTCTCGAAATGAGAACACAATGGCTGTGCGAGGCTGGCTTGTAGCTTTGTTTATCCAGTGTTGAAACTTCGCCATAACGTCATATAATTTAATTTAGGACACCATCTTTACGCAACAAGGAGTAAACTCTTTGCAATCTGAAACATTTTTATAGTTCACTTGACCTAAATATTTCATAAATAGACGTATTAAGATTTTTTGCAGCTTTGAGTTTGTTTGCTATCTATTGATAGCATGTTTACGAAATATTTCATCCATTTGATTATTTAAAGATTTTTCCTAATATATTTTCTACTGATTAACAATTTCTAGACTGTAAATGCGGAACACAGAAGCCGGCAGTAAATGCCGCCGTTTTACAATGCAAATTAGTAAAGACAACGTGATTCGCTTCGCCTATAACTTGAGGGTGCTTTCACATTATCAAACATTAGGCCCAAATACCTAGTTAAGGGCCAAGAATATATTCCTACTTTAATTAACTTTCACAATTTGAAGTTCCTATTACTAGTATCAGGTACCTACTTACTTATTGCGTATTGCGTACAATTATTATGAAGAATACTGTAATTACCTTATAGTAGGTATAGACTATCTAGAGTTGTATCCATTAGGATTAGGTACCTAGCTAGAGTCTAGTCTTAAGCCTCAGATTAGACAATACAAATAAGTTTAGTAGATAATCTCATTCACACGTGTCATTCAGGATTTACACGCTCACTTATTAGCACACCAAAGACAGTTATGTAAAATGTGCAGCTATAGCTTATCTTTTATGAATATATCCTTAGGTACTGAATATAAAATATCTACATAGTCGGAGTTCAGTTCACGAGCCATACAAAATGTTCCATTCTCTCCAAAAAACGATGTTGGCTTTGGAAATTCACGTTATCATTATTTTGAATAGGTACATTCACATAGCCGTGTTGTTATACTATCAAGTTCAATGTGGCGTACATTTTTATGGTATAAGGTAATACGAGTATAAAACAACTGATAAACTTAATTAATTCTGTCTTATCAGTCATTTATTTGCAGCCACTGATATTCATTTACATAATGTATCTATCTATAGTTACGGCAGTGTATGTAGCAGCATAGGTAGATATATTTTATAACAACAATATTTGTTTAATAGATCAATTGAGTTAATTTGAATGTAACGATGAAAAAACTATGGAGATGCGATTTTTATATGTACCTACCGATATAAAATAAACCTAATACAGTTAATGCAATATTTGTATAACAGTGTAGTTACAAAAATAAACATTATACTCACTTACCTACGGCAGACAACCTTCTTTACAAACGCAAGTTTGGAATTTCAAATCTAATAATTGATCCAGCTTAAGGTTACTACATGTGTGAGTGGAATCAAATCGGGCAGTTTGTTCGTAGCTTACTCTCTGTACTGTACTCATGTGGTTAGGTGCTGAATCGTTATTAGTAAATCCTAATTAAAAGAACGGTAATAACATATGTTTCCTGGCAAAAAAAATGTGAAGTTGCATTTTAAATACACAAATTCCAAGAACAGACTGTGACGCACGATGCATAAATATTTCCGTTTATGCATCGCAATGACAACTTAATTGCTAGAAGTGTCAACGGTTAGAACGAGTGATGAAACTAGTACGATGATAGACTCGTTAACAGCCTGTCTCTGCATCCCTTGAGTAATAAACCAACGTACACATTATGTAGAAAACTGTTACTTAAGTCCATGTGCGACAGTGACCATGTTTGCTTAAACCAATCAAGTTAACCATTAATTAATTAAAAACAAAACATGTAATTTCAAGCTAGATTCTTTAATCAACCACTGATAGGGGATTTGAAATAACGTGTTTATTAAAGTCTTCTGAACAGTTGAAGAATGATGAATTTTAATATTTAATCCAATTAAAAATACACAATACTAGCTGCCCGCCTTCGCTGCTTCGGGAAAAATGGTTTATGGTTTAAGAACTTTATTATTTCTCAAAAAGAATTATAACAATTCACTTGCCGAGAAATACACATGTACCTAGACCTACAAAACCTATAAAATGTACCTAGTATCAATTTACGCTAGTAATAGTTTCTCTATGCTAGTATATTGATGGTCCTCTCCTATTCATCTTAGCGTGATGATATGCCTATAGCCTATGAGACTATGTCTTATGACATGGGTTATCGAAGAAATGTAATTAACATAAACATCTTTTAACATTTGAAATACGAATTTAGAAGAAAGTTATTTCACAGCAAAAATGGCAAGTTCAACGGTGGTCCCACCACTCCCTCAATCAAAACGCACAAATATTTTACCTCAATACCACCCACATACCACCAAGTAATTTACGCGCGATGGGACTATACCGGTCTACGATTCAGTTATTTTAAAACAGTTATCAACAATGCATACTGGTTTTATTTCCAAATGTGCTTTAATCTCCACTTACTGCTCTAAAAGGAATCTGAAATAAAGAGAATTTTAAAACAAAAAACGATGTCGGTTCACGCTCGGCTTAACTACTTTACTTAACGCTTTGGGAGGAATAAGTATACTTAATTCCGTTTATTTATATCCGTACTATATCTACTGAATACCGATGCATTGTATGTCGTTACGACTACAATCAGGATAAAAACCAATCAAAAGTAGTTATTTGGAACTAAAGCGCCGTCATGATGATACCAATATGGACATAAAACTCTACTGGAATCAAATCGAAGGGAGTTCAATTTGTTTAATTCCAATAACGATATACATCTTGGACCCCCCACGTGGGGTGTACTGACGGCTGAGCAAAGCGCTAAAAACGTTCTAAGCATGGCCGTCTTTCTTTTTCTTTTTTGTTATTGTTACTTTACCTACTTACTTTACAAATTAAGCATTGTAATACAATACAGCTATATCTAAACGAATCTCGATTACTAGTCAGATATAATGTTATTGTCATTTATCTTTTTACTGCGTAATACTTTATGCAAGTCTTGTATTTGAATGGACGTATTTAAAATTGTTGTTTTTTGTTTTATCAGCGATTGGAGCAACACTCGAGGACAAACTTTCAAAAGTATTACAGAGAATACAGAGTAAACAAGAGTTTGTCTAGTCGCACGGAGAACTCTCAACGGAAACATTTTATACATCAAATAAGTTTCGTAGCCGTTTCCGTTTCGTTGAAATGTAATCAACAATGCATTACTTATCCTAACAAAGCGCTGTATCTCACGTTTCATTTTTGAGATGATAAATTAATTTGTCACCCCAATTTTGTCACACAGTAGCATCGTGCGCGTGAAATATTTTTAAAGCTACACAACCCGCTCCCTGTAACCTCTTATAGTGGCCACGAGGGACAATTTGTCGAGAAGAAAAAGCAGTCAAGGGTTATTTTTGCGGTTGCATTGTGTCGAGTTAAAGCCCCATAAATTATGTTACACTCGAAGTTACTGCACCAGGTGGTCGCAGTTATTTTGAACTGCACTGTTATGTTTATACACCAATAAGGGAATAAATTTTGTTTTATGACTTTCATTCGTTTAAAACTGATTCATAGTGAGGTACGGTGCCAAGTTTGAGTTTCATTGTGTTCCCAATTCCCGTGCGTGTAACATTGAGATGATACAGATTCCCGACAATTGTAACGTAATTAGATTTTAGCGCAGAACAGCAACAGCTGGTAAGCATGCTTCGTGAAGCGTAATGTTTTTTGCGAAGGTCCGTTTGGCGGTGTCGGTTTTTATTTGAGCAACGAAACTTTATCTGTGTAATTCAAAGCGGCATACGGTTTTAAATAAGTAAAGTTTTTATGTAATCCGTCAACCGTAGTGTTCTGATAAAAACAATGCAAGACACCTGTTGACTAATTTTATTAACATGTACGTAAACACTGTCGCCTCTCGTAAGTGTCACAACTGCTGCTCCAATGTCACAATTTTTTTAATTGAGCACTACATCGACTTGCCAGGTTCTTGTAAAGTCGGAGCGTGTAATATCGTAAAGTACAAACAAGTACATGTGTCCGTACGTGTATAATTAAGAGTAAATAACGCACATGTGAAGAGTGTACCTAGTTCGTAATGAGGCTCAATGCCGCTCCTGTTCTGTTCATTAGTGTCGTTCAACACAGTAGATTGTACCTTGCGTACGTACCTGTGAATGAATGTGAATTGCCTCCTGGGTCCGCACTTCCGGTCAACGTGCTTTAGGCAGTTCCTGTACTGCGCAACATCCGGTTGCAACCACAATAACGCATTTTGATCAAAAAAAGTTCCACATATTTCAACACGTTGTTAATGGGTTGATTGTGTATTTCTATGTGTTCTCATTAGTGACAATTCATTCAGTGCTACGGTAACGACTCTTTCTCCTTTACGTTAATTCAATGCGACGTAGCGGTGAATTTAATTCATCAATATTGGTTCATTGATTTTATTTTAAATAGGGACAGACGTATGTATTTGCGAATATTATGTTACAATGAGATATTGGAAAATGTAGCATATTTGCAGCCAGACGTAAGAAATCAGCTTATTTTACGACACTTTACTTTGGCATGTGCGAAAAATAAATAATTATGTTGAAGTGGAATCATTCAGAGTACCGTGGGAAGCTTTGATCTTCGGGTGATGAGTAATTTGTGCTTAAAGCGCTGACTGAAGTACGAGACGAGATGATTACAAACAATCGGGTGAAGAGAGCTTTGTCGTCAGCTGTATCAGTCGTGTGTATTAATCTGGTTCCCACCGAGTGTATCAAGCAAATCGTTGGCGCATTTGTTTGACAACCAGTGTAACAAGATGTGTGACTCTACATCGAGTAATTTTATTAGTCTGCAGTACTAAGTTTGTTGTATAATATTTATTTTCTTATATAAATACATCAAATTCTGTCTAAATATGATTAAAACGTTAAACTTTAATGATGGCATAAAACCAACATCTCGCTTTTTTAATCAACCAATATACCTAACAATACGATAACCATTGTAACAACAAGATACCTTTTTTATAGTCTGGCCTTGAACACTCTTCTATGTTTAATTCTAAAATATTTTCGAACCATTGAGAAATTTACTATAACTAGTAGGTACCTTAGTAAATAATAGTTTAATAGGTGGTAGAACCATGTAAGGATCGCCCGAGGAGGGACCACCGCCCCACCTGTTTCTGCTGTGAAATAGTTGCCTAAGAGGCGACCATCTCTCCTCAGGGGTAGCAACGCATCTGTGGCAAACTTCAAGAGGGACAATTACCGTTGTCTAATCCGAAGTTAGTCACAGGTGTCCATGGGCGGCAGGGGACAGTGGCACTGTCAGCTCGTTTGCTACCTTTTTTCCATAAAAAAAAATGCTGCTAAGGAAATGATTATCTTTAATAATCACCATATGTAGACATACGTTCTACCCTGTATTGACCAAACAATAAAATTTCCTTGAATTGTCTCACACGTCGGAGACATAGTGTTTTCCTAGTGAATTCCTACAAGTGTTACGAAGCGTGCAATGTAATAAGCTACGCTTTTAATAACCAAATCACTTTTACTTCTCTACACTGTTTAATGATAAAAAAACGATATTACTAGATTTATTTATTATTTTGAGCGTGCGTTTATTTAACACGAGTAACGTAAAAGTTTGAATTCTTTGCATATATTATGAGAAAATAACTAAATGAAAAATAATTTAGTTTTAATATTATTTTAATTAATAGATAATTAATTATTCATTTTAATTTCCTTCACTAACTTATATCTCCTTCTAAATTTCCGTCAGCCTCGCCCGATCACTGTTTTCATAACATTAATATCAGCAGTCAGCTGTTTAAGTTTTATTCCCGTTAATAGGTGTATTGGACTTGCGTTTAACAGCTCTTCGATCAAAACTATTAACCAAGCCAATTATTATTGCTATGATAGACTACGTCTGAAATTAATAATCGATAATCGATAATCGCAATTGTCATCCAAATCTCATATTATAGGTGACAGATTTACGTTCGATATTAATAATCGATCTAATCCAAAATCTTTGGATTGAAGATCGCAAATGACATCCAAATCTGTAAAAAAGTGTGTAATTTACGATCTTTAGTGTAAAGATTTTGGATTAGATCGATTATTAAATTCGGGCGTGAGAAGACTGATATAGTCAAGCGAACAATAGCAAAGTCAATAATCTCGATTGACGTCTGTTCCTTGAAAAGTTTTGGTAACCTTACCTTATTAAGTTATTAAGCGGTTATGACGTCACAATAGGGCGCGTGGTTATTCCTGGTCAAGATTTAATGGTATTATTTGTAGGATCAGGATTCAGGAGTAGCGGACGTCATAAGGATCTCCTATTCGGAGCTTGCAATTAAATGCTTATGGAGCTTAAATGCCTTGCGGATGGACTTAATGTTTAATTTTCATTATTTTTACATTCATTTCTTCGCCCTTAAAACAACAAAATGTCAATTAAATGTGATTTAAATAATGATTGCAATGTGATTTAAATATTGATTGCAATAAAACCTGTTTGTCTCCAACATATTACTTTGATAACCCGGATTTTGTATTTGTTTGTAGCTATATTAAGTTCCAAAAATAGACGATTTCTCAATAAGCGGCCAGATAAGATGTCTAGTCACGATAGGTTTCTCGGAGAACACCAATTAGCGATAACTGCTGGATAAGGATTTGGTTATCAGGCTATGGCGACAAGCCTTTAGGTACTTTGCACCTTTCAATTATATACCAAAATAATACGATGATATGGTTCAAAATCATTTGAATATAAATCTGAACGATGTACCTACTACTATTGCACCTTTAGGTACCTACTTTACGAGGAATTTTGAATGAGATTATGACTTCCTAAGTGTCCTGATTCAGATAAAGTTGATTACCTTTTTCCACCGCCTTAAGGTTTTGTTTTCGGCATAAAAGCTATCTTCTGTCCTTCCTAGCATCCCAAAGCATCTCCAATTCCATGCTAAATTT
>DWKA01000286.1:0-18559 GCA_018249155.1 Panoquina ocola ocola
GAATGATACTAATACGGATGAAGAGTGGAAGGGAGTATGGATATTTGCGTCAGGTATTACGATGTCAAGATAAGTTTTGCCAGAGAAGTGAGTCTGACCAAACGTTTGTGCGAAACTATTTAACGTACAATTTCCCCGATATATAATGTGAGTTTAGTTTTTTTATCAGGTGCTATAGGACTTCATAAACATCTTTTGTTCGGCCAATATCAGATTGGGATTCTTACACATATCGAGATTGTTGAATGCTCACCATTCAAATCTAGCACGGGTTCAACGAACTAGGGCAGGTTCAGAGCCTTAGCTTTATACGCAATTACAATGAGAATTATCTAATTGTCTTGGAGGTAGTAAATGACTGCCTTTGCAATGGAAATGCCGTAATACAATAGTGGGAGTGTTAATTACATGATGTATTGGTATTTATATGTATATGTTATCTGTATATCATTTTCATTGACAATTAACCTCGCGCCAGGTGTGGATTACGGCCTGCTACTATTCAATCATCCATCTTAACATTAAACCGTGCATTGTAAGTGTGTTGACCCTCTTAATCTTCACGTTCCAATTTGCCTCGCCCGCGGTTAACGCACCGCTGTCGGTGTAATAAATTGTTTCGGGTAACATCTGCAAGATTAATAGTTGCAGAGCTGACACGTGCTAAGTGAAAGCAGCACTTAAACTTATCGACTGGATTAACGAAACGAAACGAAACACTCAATGGTCATTTCACAGTCTCCCATTCAGACATTCATCATCGGAGCCTTATCGTCTCCCGGGATGCTTTATCGCGTCAATAATATTTTTAATGGCGTTCCGCCGCGTCTTCACGATTCGTTTAATATCAACAGACATTACTGGGTGGCTATATGTTGCTCTTCGAAACGCAGAGGCAACGTTAAAAGCTTTTATGTTTTCCGGACAACGGCTCCTAAACGAAACTCCTCGCATAAATTATTTGCGCCGTTCGCAGTAGTCATCTTTGTAACATGTAATGTTTTTGCACGAAGCAATCTTGCATATCGTGTTCTATTTAACTGCTCAGTTAATGTTTTATTAAAGTCACGGACATGACGAAAGTAATGCATATGCAGTAGACGGAATACGTAATAATATGCATATAGCATGTGCGAAATTATTTGTGTTCTTGCAAACATGTGAAATTTTGCAGGCAGTTGGCCAAACTGTTATGGTACTTCATAAGTGGGTGAAGATTTAAAGGCCCCGTTTCGTTTTACTTTATAAACGTTTTTGGGATTTATTACAGCGAAACAAATTTATATTTCGCTATTAAAATTTCGTAAGGTAAGAAACTCATTAATTAAAAAGCCTATCTCTCATAAAGAGCAGCATTATTATAATTTATTTCGGGAAAAATTTAATTTGCGAGGTATCTTAATAAAACGAATAAGGCTTTAAGTAATTGGCACGAAATATTTGAGGCAGGTGGCGGTTCCGGCCGGCGACAATAAATAATATATAAATAACCACGTCAGAATAATAAAGACGCCCCAAACACGTAATCTTCCCCGCAAAACGCTGCGCTGTTAACATTCATATTGCGTTATTTCCACAATTCATATCAGATCTGTTCTGAAATACTTATGTTGTGTTTTGTAATGTGTAAATAAAAGCAAATATTACGTAGCAAATATTATTTAGATTACATATGAAATAATCTGTTGATGTTGGAGAATGCAACCTATACGATGTAACTTGTACGTAGAAATAGAACTGACTTGTGTTGTGTCTGGCACTTGTTTGAAGAAATAATAGAAAATACTCGCATAGCTAAAGAAAAATAACAAGCAAAATTTGGTCTCAGATTGTACTACAAAATGAAATCTCCCAAAATTCTCTGAAAGCTTCCGTGTGTTGCCCCGGAGTTGATGGTTTCCGAATGACCAGCTTTAAAAAGGCTGGGTCTACAGATTAAGTACCTACTTCGAAGCGTGTACCTAGTCTACTATTTCTGTGATAAGGCGTTTCTTTTTACCCAGAAGTTTGTGGGTCCTCTTAAAACCATTTGAATTTCAGGAATTTATAAAGGCTTAATTAAATGCCATTGTCTGATTTTTCATTTTGTCGTTTGTCAATTGTGTTTAAAGGATGAGCCGTTACGAAACTCAGTAAGGTCGGCCTGTCGATGACTCGTGGGCTGCAGTCGCTGCTAATTGGACTAACGAGCTTAGCTTCGATATCGGATTGATTTCTTTACTTGTTGTTTGATAAACTAATCCTGACTGACTATCCCTTTGACGATTTTGGTGGATAAAATGTATAAATGGTACTGAGATGATATGTATTGGATCAGCATAGACGCCTTTATTTTTAAATTGTTCTGTTTTGAAAATACATGATGTTACAGAATATCGTTGACAATAAAGTTAGATTAGAAGTTTAAATCGATAATTCGAGCTGTATCTCTGGCGTATATTTAAAAACGCGTTAACGTTAAACTTTAATGACTCTAAGTATGGCAATAATGCGATTAGTTATAATTGCACAAGTGATTATTCATGATTACTCTTTCGCCAAGCCCTGTCTGCTTGTCCAATAAAAATAATTTATTACCGCATTATTATGAATGACGCAGATGAAAAAATATACGCATTAAATTTAAATTATCCAAACGTTTGCCTTGTTTATTGTTATGGTCCTGAATACAAAACTCTCGTGTTTGTCCTTATAGTATTTTGATCACGTAGACATCCTAATTGTATGGTATTGTGTATTGCTTTGTATAAAATGGATCTACCTAAGTTTTGTTTGTGAATAAGATTATGTTATTAACCTTGCTAATTTTGTCATTGTCAAGTAATTTTTCCGTTAAAGAGAGTTGGCCAATTGGTTGTTGGTTCATATTAGATATAGGAATTTCCAAGAACTCTCAGAAAATAAACCATTATTATAAAATAAGGAATATGTCTGTAAATACAGAGTAAAACAATAATAAGAAGCCTTTGTGTTTTGTCGAAGCTCTTTTATCATTATTTTGCTGACATTTATTACGCTCTTCACTTTCTATATTGTCCTGGTATTTGTGATTACGATATGTGTTTTACGTTAGACTTTTAGCAACGTCAGATCTAATTAGATATAATGTTCGTTTTCTTATGTTTATTGATCAATGGAGTTGATGGAATATTATTTATTTCAAAGCTTATTGTTTTTAGCTTTTTAGTATATAAAACCTGTCATATATTGTTTTACAGATTATAGCATTATAATAAGACTGATCTGAAAATGATTGATGTCTTTTACAACAATAAAATTATCTGAGGGTACTCTGTAAGTAATTAAAGCAATTATTTCTGGTTATTAAATATGAAATATGATAAGTAAACTCCCTACTATCTTCCCTTTAACTGTATCACACTACTAACGATACACCTTTAAACACAAAAGAAATATCCATTACTTACAGGTATACATTTTAGCGTAAGCGAATATAGAAAGCTTATTGGTACTCAGAGAGAGAAAAATTATCTCTCTTTAGAATATAACAGCACTCACAAAACCAATTTTGCTCTTAGGAAAAAGGGATTTGAAATCAACTAAAATTTTCACCATTCGCGAACCCTTCGTATCATTTTTGTCACGGTTCATTTCGGAAAACCTTTTAGGGAATGGGATCTGAATTAACAGACTCCGACAGTCTTCTAACTCGCGTTTCACTTCGAGTTGATAACGAGCGACGGAAAGTAAATTGGATATTTTTATTATATAAGCCCTATGTTCTTTTGTTTCTTTAATGAAAAGCGCCTATATTACACTGATGCTGCAAGAACTGACGCGATAAGAGGACTTACTAACTGACTATCTTTCTTCCCGTTAGGGTATGCAATTCCCGGTCCCATCTCAGAACCGGTAATGAATTTCTCAAAATCCATTTCGAATCGATGGCCTGGCTTAGGTAGACGTTTTCCTACTTTTCTATTAGGGGTGTCATGATGAATGGCTGTATAAACTTGTATGTTTTCCCATGCGAGGATGGGGTTCCAATTCGTCTGCTCTACCCCATATTGATCATTATTTCCTGAGTGCGAAGTCTTGTCGCGGTCTATAGATATGCTTTCTTTGTGTTACAGGTCTGTCGTTTGTGGCAATCAAGACATGCTTTGTAATTAATGACTTCCCTCCCATAAATTGATCGTAATTAACCGTTTGTAATAAATTTCCGTAGGAATATTAAAGAAACATTATGGGATTTGGGATTCATAAAATTGTCATTTATCAGTAACTCAAGAGACGTTTTTGGAACTTGGACCCTTTCTCGCGTTTGTTTTTTGCGACATGTATCTACCGATTAAATTGATATAAAGCTTCGGGAGTCTATGATCTATCAAAGATAGATTAGGATACGATAAGTAGGTTACAAAGAAAACATATTTGTTATCCATAAGATTACAATGACCCGGTCGGAAAAATGAGATCTTTGATATAATATAATCCTTTCTTCATTTCTTTAGCCAGTTTCTTGACTACTTTTAATGCTTTGAAAAGGGAATAGAAAATGCCAGTCCTAATAAGTCAGGCTTTGCTAAGTTAGATAAAGTTAGTCGCGAGTTTGACTGCGGCGCGATTAGGAACTTGAAAAAATAAACTATTAACGAAAAAAGAAAGAATAAATTGGCTCACAAAGCGAAATTAAACAAAATCATAATAAGTTTTGCGTTAGCAAAATTTCCAAAGAACATTTTTGTGTTAATCCAGATAAATTCGTAACGGCTTACAAAGAAAACCCCGTAAGTATGGATGGATTATCGTAATAAAAATAGTGTAAAGTCGTCAAACTATTCTTTGAAATCGGTACCGCAGACATAAAGTGGGTATACACAACGTCAGGCGCTGGCGGCGCGGCGCGGCGCGGCGGCTGGGCTATTGTGTCGCCACTCCATCGGATTACGATCCGTTTTATATTTCAATACGCACCTATCGATTTACACTCGTGTCGATTACTTTGAATCTGGGAATAGGTTCTTTTGTGTACAACTACAAAGGCGAATAAGCTCTATTAAATCGAATCGAATAGTAAATATTCTATTGAAATTAATGTTTTTCATATATTGTCGTCACATGTTGGAAAGATTTATTCATGGTTTTTTTTGTGTGACATGTACTTCCATGTCGATGGATCGTGGATCGTTCATGAGTTACTTTTACTGAGATGCGGCATACCGCATGTCGGATTTTATTAAACTTATTTATATGTAGCGATGTGATTATTTATGGATAAAATGAAAGTAATGGAGTCTTAATGTATGATGAACGAGAAGTCGGCGAAATGAGATGAAGATATAAGCGATCATGTGCAGAAGGTCGGGGGATAACGAATACGAATTGCTAGAAACAAATCACAACATTATTTTTCTATTACTTGAATTAATTAACTTGTATTGAGTTAAAACAGAAGAGCAATTTCGTGTCTGGTATTACGACATACTTCAACTACGACATACTACGATATTTCTAATTTAACATTTGGTTTCGAAAAGTAAACCTTTAAAATGAAAGTTTATTTTAGGTTTACGTCCGTCATAGAGCAACTAAGCGATATGTGAAAGAAATTTTAACATTTCCAACTGAAAGGTTCTGTAAAAAACAGTTTCTACTGACGGACATACAGGTGATCGTATAAAGGTATATTCATCGGATATGTAGATGCATTAGTGGCCCACAGAGTGCTTCAAAAGTTTTCATTTCTACAACTTAGCTGTCGGCGTCCCCACTTCACCAAATTGGAAACATTTTTAAACAAAATATTTCAGTGAGCATAACTAAGGAAAATGACGCTATTAGAGTGGAAGTATAGGGGTGCTCGGAAAGCTATTATTATATCGTTCTTTAGTGTGACCCGTTCAGTCGGCGCAGGTGGCTCTTTACCTGGAGAACTTTTATTATAATATAATGGCTTATTTTCCAGTCTTTGTTAGGGATTATTAAGTGCCTAGAAATTATATTTTGAATAAAAGTTAAGGTATTTTTTCGGCTCGATCTTTCCGACAAACGAGCTAGCGATTCACCTGATGCTTTGGCCGCTAGTATGGACATTTGCAACTCATAATTTGTGAAAGTGAGTATTTCAAAAATAATGCATTTATGAATTAATCATGAGCAAAATGTATCTATCTGCAGAATTTTATAGTCAGTGCGCTTACTATTGTCTACTTATTTCCACATATGCCATTGTTGGTCAGACACTAACATTTCCTAATGTTTTTCTTCCGAAGTTTTAAATATTGACTAAATAAAAAGCTATGAGATTAGACCACGATAAATTGATTTAGTTGTGTTTACTTTGCAAAGTTTTAAGGTTTATCCGACCTTCTGAGAAAAGCCTTCAGTGTTCGACTCGGTACTGCGTAGGTATAAGTGTTTCGGCTCATTAAGTTTTAACAGTTCTTTTTAGAAATTCTCTTAAGGAAAGTAAACAATAATATTTTACTCGTTGATTCGTTTTCTGTGTACTAAGATCCTGGCCGTTAATAAACAATGAGTTGATAAACACCTAGTTTTATAAAAGCACATTAAAAATATAAATAGCTAGAAGTTTCTTCTTCTTTTCTTTCTTGCTTTCTCTTTCTTGATCGCTAGTACATCGGTGATGTCTTTTTTACTAAATTATATCAATCACGTTGACTACTAATATTCAGATAGCTTGTATCATCTTTTACTGGCTAGGTACATAAAAATGATCTCCTCAATTAACAGCAGAGACGTGTCAATTGATTCCAAGTCAAAATTATTCTCATACTTAAATTAAATCAACATAAATTGATAAAATCCGTCGTGCCCAAGCCACAATAGACGCTGTATAGGCCAGGCCGGCCTCCAAGTCTTTTGTGCTTCCTTGTCAATACAGTAGGCTCCGATACCAGAGTACATTGTCCCACGGCCGATAAAGCCGAAAGCCGACACAGCTGTATAAGCTAGTGTTGATAACCGGCATAGAATCCCGTTCTTAGTGCTAGACGCGAATTTACGGGGAAGTTCTCGACCTTGCAAATTTGATATTAGCAACTTCACTCTGTCTTTGCCCGTGATTGAATAAAAACCAAATAGACTGTTTTATTGCATTACTCAGAATGCTTACATAAACAACATTTAAAAAATTTAGAAGCAACAACAGCAGAATTTCAAGTTGGGATGACAAATGTCGCCTTGCCAATAGTTTCTCACCGCCACCTATGTCCGCCACTGTAGTCCTATCGTGACCATGATTCATGAAACAGAATGGATAGAATAATCGGTAAAACAAAATATGAACCGTGGCACCCGATTACATTCAAAATATGAATATTTAAACTAGCAGACGTTCCTAATAATGTAGAGGGAGACGGTCAGCCCGTTGTCGCTTGAACCATTGTCCTCGCAAATCCCTTCAATGCAGTGCCGCGATTCCGTATCAACAGAGCATTGTGCTGCAGGCTTAATGAAACCTAATCCGGCTGTGTATAAGCCGTGGAGAGGGCATGATCGCTTAGTAGGTCATCTCGTCCATGCAAATATGATCGGCGTTTAACCTTTTACTGTGTGTGACGTACGATCGATAGCTCATTTGTTCGCAATGAATCTGTATTTCCGACCGATCCTATTCTTAAAATCTAATGTAAGAGTAATGTAAGTTGCTTTAGAAATATTTATTATACTTCTTACAGAAACTTTGGGTTAGTTAAAATTTGTGTACCATTTTACTGAGCACGCGATCATATTATCTTCGTAAATCTAACTGAATTATTATTTCAATGAGTTAAATAGGGCAATTAACCGAAAACAATGAAACATTATATTTCAATCGAAAAGGTAAATTTATTTTTCGATAACACTAATTCACACACACACAGACGCTCACTATTGATTCATATTACATTTTTTAAATAGAGTTCTTAAATATGACAATGTTTCTGAAGATTCTTATTAAAACTTGCTGTACCTATAATTCACCTAAAATATAATAAGTATAAGACAGAAGACAGCGGGCACCCGCTGGATTCAGAAGGCTCAGGACCGGTCGGAGTGGCGCGTATTAGGGGAGGTCTATGTCCAGCAGTGGACTTTTTAAAGGCTGATGATGATGATGAAGACAGAAGTCTTAAATAGAACGAACGTGATTTATTCGGTGTCATTGAGAAGATTTTCCGTTTTCTAAATATATTTTTTAACATGATGTAATAAAATTTCCTTGTACGTTATGAATATAAATTATATTTTGTTTGTTACAGGTTCCCAAGAGCTTACTTTTCAATTATTGATGGGATTCATGTAAGTTACCTGATGCTTTTAAATATCTCTAAAAATTACAGCAATGGCTACTTTCTTTATGAAGTTTCTGTCGATGTTGTAATTATGAATAACAAACTTCATTAATGAGTTGAGATCTATTTTAACGAGATCCCGACAGGATATTATAACATAGATCGAGATTTCAGTTACAGAATACTGTCTTCATCAATTCAAATTAGTTTAATTATGCTTAAAGCAATGACGCGAAAAGTGAAATAAATTATTCAGAATAAAACTTTGCTCATTAAAACAACCGTTAACCTGTCTCGTACTAAATCGGCGTCAAGTTTGGAAGTTCCTTTATGGCTTCCATGAGTACGTAAAGTTTCCACAGTCAATAAAGCTGTCGATACAGGTCATGGCGCCGCGTAATGTATGCCTTGGATCAGCTTCATGTTTATGGCTGAAGTTCTCGGTTATGCTGATTTACTAGCCTTCGGTATATCTGCAAATTTTCAGGCTGTTTTAATCATTCCTGAACCAGTTAGGGAAATGATTGAGTATGAGTCTTATCTATTTGTGTAATTTAAATGTATTTCCGGCTTCACATATCGACGAGCTATTTTCATATTGTTTTAATCTTATGAATGATAAATAATTGGCCCTTTGAGCTATAAATTAAATTCATGGAAAGGGTTAACATTTTTATTATTAGGCAAAAAGATTTGTGCATAGAAAGAATTAAAAAAAAATGCAAACGATATCTATCCCAAATTTCAGACACACACTTCTGATATCGATCATATGAAAGAAAGTTATTGTTTTTTTTTCTCTTACTTGGCCGACAATACATTGATGATGGCTTTAGCATTGCTGATATTTGTGAGCGACGGTGACCACTTACTATACGATGGCCTTCTGCTCGTTTGTAAGCTATGCACATAAAAAATATCAAACAAAATATATCAGACATAAGTTCAGGTTAACGTGATTCTACCATCTATGAAACCGTAATGGAAACCCCTGGGAATGCAAGGTTACTCGCTAAAGTAACTGTACAGTGTGAGTTGACATGTGCACGTGTGAACATTGCGGCAATGTGATTAAAAATGATTTCATGGTGGGACAATTGAGGAAAACAGGTCAAATCGGCGGGGTGTTCTGTGGTTTTATTAGCGTTAAATGTCCATCGGGTGGCAATAACTTCCGTTAACAACGCGTTTAATCTATTGTGTTTATAACCGCTGATTTTGATGATTTTGATCATTTTGATGCGTTTAACAATATACACATAGAAAATGTTTCTGTGCTTAGCAGTCTTAGCGTCTGTTCAATATAAATATTTCAGACGTTAATTTATTAGACGCTACAAAATTTCAATTACTGTTGATTTAAACATAAATATGATTATTTCATTTACTGATAGTGAAACATGCCAACTACATACCGATTAAAGCTCAGTCTTCTTAAATTTCTGACACGACAAAGACCATATTAGAACATATTCTTTAGATTAATTTAAGTCTTATGTAATTTATTAAAATATTTAAGATTCAATGGACAAGAAGATTCTTATTTATTTTCTTTCATTCATTGATCGGAAATGCCATCTGTTAGTGCCACGCACAAAGGATTCTGTGAAGTGCGAACAAATTCATCCTTTAGAAAGCATCCATTGAGTTCAAGACCGCAGGGCGTCTATAGAGCAAGCAATTAGGGAGGATGTTAACGTCCTGCCCAGGTATGCGAACGCCACTTAGAAATTCTATTCAATTTTCCAATAGGCTATCTATTTGTTGACAAAATTGTAATAGTGTATTGAATGGCTTCGTAACTTAATGTACGAGTATAAACTCAAAATAAACGGTTATTCGTACACAGTTACTCTTCACATTACAATTTTCTGTACGTATTTTAATTAGAACGTACATACCAAAAACGCGATCTACTAACAACTTTTAATAGTGTTACGTCCAGACGCTGACTGAACCGTTCGATTACCACTATCTGGACGTGAAAACACTTTATGTATCTTCTTGTCTAGACGAATATCTTCCGGACGAATAATCGATAAAATGCTGAATATTTTCTGGTCACGTACTCGGCGAAATCGTTTTACTTTTATCACTCATTTCGTACCACAGCTGTTCCCCGCCTCACCGTCGCTCTCCGAAGGGACCGCTCCCTTCGTTATAAGGGCTATGTCTTAGCGATTTTAAAGACCTTTTAAGAGCACTCCTTCTAAGATCTTTTTGGCTGTATCACGTATGTATAGATTCTTGGTCCACACTTTATTATTACTTGTGCCACACCATTTATCAGGGCGTTCTTAAGGACGTCGCGGCATCTTTTATCTTACGTGAGGACAGCTTCCTCTCGATATAGCTTTTTCTTTTGGTCGTTGACTAACTTATCGTTTATTCTGTTCAATTGTCATTACTACTGTCTGTACTGTCTTATACGAATAACAGAGCAGGAAAGCTATTTAAAAATATATGTTTTATTGCTTTAAAGATTTTGAAATGTTCGTTTATGCCGAGATTTTGGCTTGCCACTATTTGAATTAGTGTCTTACCCTCGTCATAGATTGTTAATAGTCAACATGAAATTTAAAAATAATAGGACTAGAAGAATATCATTCATATTACGGAGTTTGGAAATTCCCTGTACTCCTTACGTTACATTTTGTAATAATATGATATTTTATTCATAGGATTGGGTTTCGTTATTGTTATGACACTCATTTGATTATTCTGTTATAATGTTTAATATTTGTATTGGTTGCTATCGAAAAATCTTTACGTATATTCAAAGGTTTCTTTTGAATAGATTGTTGTATTCAATGCCTAAAGCACTAAGATGATACATATTTCTTCGTGATTGGTTTTGGAGATAATAATTTGAGATGAATTGGAATTGTCATGCGATAAAACTATATCATATACCTCTCTAATCTTAAATTAAATTTTGTTTCTCGTGAATAGTAATTATGTGACAAGGTAATATTTATTAAAAATCATGTACCTAAAAATGTAAAGCGCAGTACAGGATTACATAGTTCATATCCGTAGTAAATTTAATTGAAAAGTTTAATATTTACTTACGCAAAATTTTAATTAATAAAGAGGTGATTAGTGTTGTAGATAAATGAAAACCATTAAATAATAATTTCAACACCAAATTTTAAAGCCATTTGCTGGTGACAGATCATTGGGGCGATATGAATAATGCTGGAAACGGATTAAAGGATATTCGGGCGGGTTGATCGCGTGTAATGCCAGATATTTGTTAATGTCCAATAATTTTGCTACTAAACCTACGAATTATGTAGAAAATATGGTCGGCAGTAAATTATTTCAGTCAAAGTTAGCCGCTCTGCTGCTGACAGTTGACTAATGCTGTGAGGATCACTGTATCGACTAAAGTTTTAGGACTACTTTAGGAATTGCTTATTATTTGTTCAGAATTTCAGTGTAGTTTAGTTTTGTTATGTTTTGAGTAAGTAATCCTTTGTCTCGGTTTTTTATAAATTGGTCGGAAATAAAAATAATCACTCAAGTAATCTAGAGAGACAATACAATTCAGTTCAAAATGTATGATATTAATTCCTACTTCTTTGGCTCCGGAATAAGTAATAAGTAAGCAGCCTATAAAATTGGTGGTGCCGTCGAGATGTCACATAAAATAATTTTACTTTACACAAGTTATTTCAGAGCGAACACTAACGTAGATTTTCCATTCGCAATTTGTACTGCAAAAATTTAATTCCCCATCCGAGAAGTGCACTCCGAGGAATCGTTTCTGCGAGAACAGAAATTCATTTATCAGAGATTCCAGTTCCCTGATAGACTGGAGGTGTCAGTAATGGGCCTGCTAATGCTCAACGAAAGTACGTTACACAGAATATCGATTCTGGGTAATTTATTACAAATGACAGCGCTTAGCCGGGGACTCGGGGCTGTTTCCTTAATCTCGACGCTCGTTGATGAAATGTTCGCAGAGAAAAAATGTATTTTTTCCAGTTTTATGAAGTGGCAGACTATTGTCAGTCAGTTCAGTTTATAATATTGTGATTTTCTGGTGTATAAGGTTAGCCAGCATTGATTAATAGTGCTTTATGCGTTAAAAAATAGTGATCTGCGTAGAATATCACAACAGACAGTTAGTTCCTTGTTCCAAAAAAACTAAGGACGGTTTTCTTACCTAACCTTTATAACTATACTGTCGTCTTATTAGCAAAGTCGTTAATTCCAGTTGATAACAGATTTTATTACGAAACTTGACTGAATAAATAAATGCAGTGCATAGCTAGTTCCGTCTGTCCTTTTTGCGTAGGTACCTTTGAGGACTACATGAGGTCCCAAATCCACGTATTATCTTAAACACCATCTGCTTTATGAGCTGGAAGATTTTTAATGTGGAAATATTACGTAGTTTTTGGGACGCCTTTCATAGGAATGAGTAATTTCTACCATAATTTCTGCTCTTACAATATATTCCGAAATTATTCGCTACACATTTTGTGCGAGGTACTTGTATGAAACTCATAACGGTGGAATGGTATGTCAATTTCCTTTACTGGTAACGAGATTGTTCAATGCTCGGTAGTCCTTTGACAAGCTCATATCTCATGTGCTTACCAACGAGTATATATTCATAGTGTAATTAACGTAGACGCTTTTATCCTAAAACTTTTATGTCATAGCACCTTTTTACGATATCAAGGCATCACCGAGCTCCATTAGGAAATCTAATTCATGATTTCATATCTGAATGTTGAAATTTTACTTTATTTATTTTATCTGGTGTTTACAGTATTAACTCTTTGTAGTTGAACAACGGTGCAAGGTTGTCTTGAGTATATCTTCTAAATTCTGTTTGTAGGGAACATTTCGTGGTCGGATCTCTCGGAATCTCCGACCCCTATAGAGACTGGATCAAACTTCGTTAAGTCAAAGACGTGCCGTCCGATAGCGGGCTGTATCGCCTTTGAATCTAATTCCCGCCGTTTGCTCGTCCGTTTCGTAGTTATTTCCCCCATTTCCAATTTGTTTTCCTTTTGTTTTAGGGAGTTATTTAACGCTACGGAGACTATATTAATTTGAGACAGAATAAAATTAAATGTAAATTGTACTTTTTTTGTAGCGACAAGTTTATTTACATCTTGTCTGCTAACGCTTATGTGATATCTGGTATTGTAGATGTGAGTGCGATGATAATGTAACTTATTTGATACATCTTTTCTGTATGGACTGTTACCGTAACAAAATTACAAACGTATTGAACCGTGTTGCTATGTAGGTATGTCTACGTTCAAAATAATTACATCTTTAATTAAATCAATAAAAGTCGCGTAATCTTCATGTTTTAAACTTTTTAAAGCGTAACTTAAGCCATACAGTACAAATACATTGTATCGTCATGTAGCTGCGGAATAAGGAGTAATAAATAATAATTCAACGTCGGAAAACGCCACTTGATGAAGTCTGAACGAAATATAAGTTGTCGTCGTTTTATCTTCCACAAAACATTTCCGAAAGCTAATTGCGCGGAGTAATCTAGTTACAGGCCATTGTCCGCGCCCCGTCTTCCGCCGTCATTTATTTCTAGGACCCTTCCATTTCGCCCCCTCCCACCCTTTTCACTTGTTCCACGAATTTACTGCTCCTTTTAATTGAAATTTAAAACATAATTCGCAGTTGGCACGGTCCAATTTGCATCGCCGGTCGCCGGCGGCGCCTGAGTCGCGCTTTTGCAAGGAATAAACAATAATTACGAATGTTTTGGTATCTTTAGCCGCGTTTATCAAGGGCTCTCGGTGAGCTTTCCCCACTGAGAACTCGCTGGGTAGCATTTTTCGAATTAAGCCGAGATTTAACTGGCACAAAGCGGCTCGCGAGGAGTACTTTGTGTTGCTGCCGGTTAGTTTGTGGTCGGGAAATTGTTGGGGATTTATAAGATAAACTTACAAATTTACTAACTTGTTGTGAATGGAAAATTGATTAAAATATTACGATGATTTATGTTGGAAGTAAAGGTTATGCCTTTAGAAACATGCCAGGTTCGTAGAGAACAATTGATGAAGTTAGAAACTTTACATATTAGTTTGTATACATATACGTATACTTTAGGGAAATTTATCTTATCCACTGACGTTGAAACTTCGAGTAAAACTTGTTTTGAACAATCAAACTGAAATATGATAAAATGTGAATAGCTATTATGGCTGTCATCGTACAAAAGATGTACTTGTAGAGGACCAAAGCGCATGAAAGGAAGGATTTTTTACGTGTGTTACATACTGCAATATCCTTGATGAGTTCATAGACAGCTATTCCTATATTTAACCTAAGAAGGGTTTAGACTTCCATCTGCATTAATTAAGAACTGAGCTACACTGAAGAGAAACTGAGTCCTAAAGTGAGTTCGAGAAACACTGAATTGAGCATTTTAATTTTCAACGAAGACTGATTTTTCATAGCAACAACGCCATTACATAAGTCACGCAACGTTCTGTCCAGTCCCAGCGAAATACATATATTAAAAGGTGTACAAAGTCCACCCGTGTAGGTACGACGTGACCTAGTTCTAGTCAATTATGTCGCCTATCTGGAAAATAGACAGCAGTTTTCACAGCGAGTGTTCGAACCCGGAAAACATTTGCCTCCATACGCCCGGACGCTCACGGAAATATATCCGGCGGAACCAGGACGACGGGCCAGCATGTTCTACTAATGTCGAAATCATGTCCGCGATAACGGTGTGAATGGATGCCTTCGCTCAGTGAAGAATTGCTGGCGATATTGTGTAAAATGGCGCGTGTGTAACTTAGACGGGTTCGGGTGGAAGCCAGGATTATCTTGAAGCTCTGCAAGATATGCTTACCTTCATTAGTTACTCTCAGTATCTTTTAGTAATAACTAACAGATGTGGCTTTGTCTGTGTATGTTTATTCATCATCCTCAATGGTAATAAAACATAAGGAAATGAAGAGATTCTTCGCCAATATTATTGCATTTCTTTATCTCCGTCACTTAATGGTAAGTGATCATTGTCGGCCATGGACAACAGCAATATCAAAGACAAATAACCTTGTTGGCAAAAAAGTAAACCGGTGGACTTTATGATGTGATCAATAACATTTAAAGTTCAGGCTTTGTTTTTTATGTTTATATTTTCTAATCTTCGTAAAGTAGAGCTAGACCAATAAATTGCTAAAGTTCTGAGAAAGTTTAAAGAGTAGTTATTACCGTCCTCTTCTGTGCGAAAAATAAGTGGAAGTTTAACCGTATAAATCCAGAATGTGCAGTGTACAACACTGTCATTATGGAAACAGTTAGCCATCGAAGGTATCCGGTTTGCCCACTTGCGACCGGTCGTGATTGCCCGTTGTGTCGCTGACTCGATATCAACGGTGATTTACAAACGTTCACTTATCATAGGGCCTTGAGGCTACATAGAATTCAATTTGAATTGTATATCACATACAGTCTTCCTGTTTACATTTTTATCTTTGAAAGTTTGTACGTTTATCAACTGAAATCCTTGGGAGGTGGACTGGATTCAAAAACTTGAACTTTCGATAGTGGTAGTTGTGGTATGAGATTTGTAAGGAAACGGTTAATCGTGTCATATTTAAATTTGAATGCGTATATGTTGAAGGTTGTGGTATTTTAATTATGTACATTTTTATGAACATGATAGTCATTTGTCGCTTTATTAACAAACATTTAGATTTGTTCACCTCCAAGTAGCATGTGCGAACAGCAAGTGAGTTAGGTATTTATAAATTACTCGTTCAATATGTGACGAAACTTTATCGATAATTTTGTTTGGCGGAGAACGGTTCAGAATATTTAAAATTTGTTTAAAAAATATGGTTTTAAAAAATAAAAATAAATGAAAAAGGAAATTACTGCAACGCGCGTGTTACAACGCGAAAAAAAATGGTTTGGGTAAACGCCGCTCGCCTCAATTTAGCCGGAAGGGAATTGTTTTAGTATATTGAGTGTCCAATGGTTTTCCATCAAGCTAAAACTTCAAACACGCAGGACCAGCTGGCAAGTGGCGGGTGGGAATAGGTTCTGATAGAACTGCCGATGTATAACATATTGGTACCTGGAGTATGAAACCTTAAATGTCCTATTCTTCTACATTGGAAGTAAGGTGTTATTTTCCCATCCTTAGAGGGCGGGAGTAACATCTCTAGTGGAATCTCCAAAAGGTCCAAAATTCTTTAGTAAATTCACGTTAACTTTTTTGTAATAAATTAGTCAAATGTAAAGCTTTACTTGTTTGGGAATGGCGTTGATGGATAAGGACAGAGTTTTATTATTAAGATTTATTTCATTCTGTTTCATTCTGTTACTCTTCAGTCAATACGAATGCACGTGTGTGTACAAATAATTCTCGAACCTTTTGATGAACGTGCCGTACAATAAAGCTGTGTACACAGTCGAACTGTGTGCTCTGTTAACATGACCTAATTAGCGTGGATCCTGTAAAAAGATTTAACAAATATGATGAACTGTGTCATTTATTACGTTAGCGACATGGCGGTTGCAGTATTAATGATGCGTTATCCAACATTACAATGGTTTATAATAAAATTACAAGGATCTTATTAAGGTTCCTTTAAGCTCTTATCTGTGTGTCTAGATCAATTTCGACCAACTCGTTAACAGTAGATTCTGAATCAGACTAAAATTTCTTTCCTTAACCTGTGACAAACCTCGAATAGGACTCGCCAGGCCCGCTAGGAAGTCGCGAAAGTTAATAAGGAAATTAGTTTCGTATTCCTTAGTAAGGGGACTTTGATCGTTAGGATTGTTAGTGTAGATTAATTGTATTAGTAAGTTAAGTTTATCAGCAATATACATACAAAATCACAGGCTTGCCCGCGTGTGTTTACCCCACGCACATGGGCACAAACCACTTGTAATTGATCAGTGCAATTGGCACCTGATTGTAGCTCGTTTGCGCAGCGGCCATTTGCAAGCCTTTTGAATGCGCACGTGCGCACACAACGCCCGGAGCGCAATCTGTTTGTTTTGTACACGAACAATACGCCCAATTAACATTATCGGGCTTGGAGGCAGTCCCATCCCATGGTGAATAGAACTAACACCTATAAATTAGTTCACTATCACTAACTAACCCTGAAGCGTACTTGTGATTTTTGAGGACTGGTTTCCTTTTATTGGGAAGAGGAAAGAGTGTGCGGTGAGAATGTTGCAGCCATCGATATTCGTAGACCTTCCTCCATCCCTATTTACCACCATTTCTATCACCATTACTACTGGGTCATTAAGAAGTAGATTGTTTTCCGGATAGTAAGTTATCATAGTGAAACCATAGCCTTCTGAAACTGCAAAAATGATATCGAAAACACTTCATTTCACTCGTTATCATGATATTAATACCATGTGGCGGATGTAAGCATTGAGCTCTGCTTTCCGATAGGATCTGTATTTGTTTCATTCGTTGAGTTTTAATTCATTGACTTGAACCTAATACAATCCCTGCTACAACCTTATTCGAAATTTGTCACAGGTGTCCCCAGGCGGCAGGACATGATGGTATTGTTAGCCAGTTTGCTATCCCTACCTCATAATAAATGAAAATCCATGCGTATAGCCAGTTAAGTACAAAAATATAAGCTTATCAATTCCATTTACCTACAGGTTAAAGAACCTTTGTACGGTTAAATTACAGTCGTATTACACCCGCTATGTAGATTTGTTAATGGATACGTGGTAAGTAAAAAGCTTTTGGCAACACGTAAACCGTATAGTTAAATAAATTGTATTACGATCGTAAAGCGTTTGAGCTGTTTTTTCACACACGTACACCGTTAATTGATTTCATCGATCAAACTTGTGTGAACTACAATGAAGCAACACGCCGTCCAATCATCCATTATTGAGTCCATTATTGCGAGGAACAAATGGTACGGAGTGTAAACAATCGAGGAATAAAATCCCTTGCAGTGCTTGTGGGTAGCGCGCGGCATTAGTGTCGGCCATTGTAGCATTAGTTGTGGGGAAGAATTCTGAAAACTGATTTAAAACTGTGTTTATTGGTCATTGTACGTTGGAGTATTGTGAAGACTAATCTAGAGTTAATTTTATGACCGCTCATGTAATAAGTTGATTGCTTTTATCGTTTTGCTATTAAAATAGACAACCATTATTGGCATTTTAGATTGTACTACTTTTATATCGATGTAGGTGATGTTTTCCGAATAATAGACGTACATACATATCGTCAGTGGAAAGCGTAAAATGCTAAAGCGCCATTTTGATCAAAATGAGTTATATACATCGTTGGA